>WURV02197936.1:0-11860 GCA_011762755.2 Epimenia babai
GCAACATTAATAAATTTTCAAAATAAAGCCGACATGTTGTTTTTATCCAAAAAAATCTTGTCAGAAAAATAAAACATTCTAAAAATTCCAGAAAACAAAGAAACATTGTGTTTTTCTTTCACCAAATGAATTAGTAGAGTGTGTGATCTTCTCTACTGTCCATTACTGCTTGGCATCGTTTGCGCATGCTTTCGAAGAGGTGAAACAGGTCCTGTTGTGGGATATTGGTCCATTTGTCCAATAGCGTTTCCCTGAGCCGTTGCAGCCTGCCAGGTTGACCATTGCGGGCAGAGATAGCAGCCTGCAGCATATCCCATGCATGCTCAATGGAAATGAGATCAAGTGAGTGAGCTGGCCAGTCTTTTCTGTTGATTGCTTCATCCCTAAAATACTGATTCACGATGATGGCACGATAAGGACGGGCATTATCATCCATCAGAACAAAATGTGGACCAATATCAAAATGGCTTCACAAACACCAGGATTTCATCGCGGTATCTGACACCTTTTAGTGTGTACGACACGTACAGACCAGACAGACCCACCGCTGTTCTCGACACCAGTCATATCGATGTTGTCTGCGCTGTGGAGTGAGTGCGATGCGTATAGCTGGTCCGCGAGTCCTCAATCCTGATTCACGGAGCTAATTCCTGATGGTTTGGGGGGATACACGAACCCCTGATGCATCTCTCACATTTCTCTGAAAGGTTGTAGCTGTGGACGTGCGGTGCGAGCAGCGGAGAGGGTGGTGTATCGGTCCTGTGCACTTGTTGTAACTCTGTGGCGTCCTGTACCATGCCGTCTGTTGGCTGTAGCTGTAGGCGGATAGCGATTCCAAGCACGGAAGATGACACTTTGTGACACATCTAACCTCCCAAGCCACATGTCGCTGGGACATGCCAACCTCGATTATGCCTATCCCTCGATTCAAATCTTCTGACGTTAAATGGCGACGATTTTGTCTTGGTGACATTCCACTAGATAGAGGTACATACACCTAACAATTATTAAAACACTACTTCTAATGTTAGATATTCAGTGAGGACAATCCAAGTCAAATTTACAAACTGAGCTAATGTGCAGTAAAATGTTGGTACCCGTGTATAAGCTTGGCTTACTATAACCTTGAGTGGTCAACATGTGAAACATGTACTCTTCACTCGTCAACAAGACCCAAGCTCTCCGGAAAATCAATTACATTTGTATTCATAATGTATTATACGTTTAATTTTAGTGTATTATGTTATATTATATGGGTGATCCTTAAGAAGTTTTGAGTAGTATATATCAAACATGATAATAGATAGTCTATATTTCAATCAGTTTTTATAGAAAACCACTTTAGACATCGGAACATCCCCATTAAAAAAAATTACACAAACTAAGTTGATACTTGACACCATCGTTTCTACCGTAAATTGCCTACGTTACCTTGACTAAAGAACAATTGAGAATCGCCTACAACAGCCTTTAAATTATATGCTTGATAAAATATTTCGAAGTCTAAGTTGTCTGGTGGTTAAAACATGGCCATTATTTTTTAATTAAAATGTTAATCGAATCTTAAATAATTATAATTCTGTTTCGGATACATGTAAGGGTAGCTGGTCTGATTTACAGGTGCATTATCAAGTAGGGTAGGCCAATACCGGTTCGTATGTTGCTGTATTTCTTAGAGGACTGTCTTAAAACAGTTTGGTAGTCACAACTAGTCAAAACTTGTTATTCTTTCCGTTTGATCTCCCTTCGTACAGTTTCATCAGGAGGATGAGCGATTAGTTCAACATAGATGTTATTAGTTGAGCGAGCTACGGCTATTTAGAAAAAAAACTACCGAGTCACTGAATCAAATATATAGTACAGGGTACTTGTTACAGGTTGCATAATAAGTAATAGAAGATTGGGAAATTGTTTAGTCGAAGTTGAAGTCTAGTATGATAGGTTTCTTTTTTGTAAAATGTACGTATAATACACGCATGGTGCGAAATTCCTGGCTTATGATGCATTCATGAATAAAATAACATACGATAGATAGGGCATCTATCAAATTGCCTCAGTCATGTTTATTCATTTCAGAGCCTCTTTGTGAGAAAGGTGAGTCGATTAATTAAACTAATTAATCGCCAGTCCAATCCAACGAAAACATCCATATAATGTATATAATATTTCACGAAGTCCTCTGAACGAAAACTAGCATGTCATTGTTATTATAAGGAACAATGAAATTAATGTCTGTGTATCTACAAAGTACAGCTCTGTCAGGCGCTTAATTGGCTTTTGCGCAAAGACGATTGTTATTATTTATGACAAAGTTTCTGAACATGGTATTATGATGGGCAACCCGCTAACGCGGACCTCACAGTCTGTACAGACAGTTAACCTTAAACCGTTCGTTCCATCGTCTCCCGATATTACCTGACAGACGACCAATGTCTAGTAATTCGAAATCTTATTTTTTTCTTCGAACAGTTAATTTGTGACTCGCGAGATTCGTGTATTGTATTTTGTAGAACTTCCATTTTGATCGTGTTTCGTTTCAGAAGTGAAAGTGAAGATATCGAAAAGTAGGTTAAGTATGGCAAAAATTTTTGACTTGTACTATTACTTCGTAGACGTTCGAACAGAAATATATTTAACCAAATGCCGTATGAGAATAACTCAACATTGTCATAGCCTATTCTCACAGCTAAACATGTCTTCAGAAATCGTAATGGTTTATGCTCGTTTTTTTTTCAATAAAAATATTTCATAAAAAAATTATATATGACAATATAAGCCCAGACTTATAAATAAGATTCATTCCTTGTAATTCAGTCGGGCCACAAGTAACATGAAGTTTAGTTAAGCCGTACTTCATAAATATGGGGATCCAAATACTAATATTACCGTTTACATATGCCACTTCCTCGGTCCTCGGTGGATATCTGATCTTTCGCATATGATTTCTTACGGTTTGTTTCAATTATTAAAGCTACCAACTTTTTATAGGGTACGCTATAATTTTACTCGCTTTCAGACATCTTAAAATATCTTTGCCACTGTAGTGAATTAGATTTTGTCATTTGTCAAAAATGGCTGTTTTACTCGTTTTTTGACGTCACGTGAATTGCCGATCGGATGACAATGCCCCAAATAATTCAGTTAACGATAACGATAACAATGACGATGACGATGACGATAAGGACGACGACGACAATTTTCTTTTGATCTGCATATTTACAGGGTTAATACGGAAATATGCCGAGGAATTTCGACCGAAAGTCGATGCAAAACTGGCATTTCTTGATACTTCAACACAAAACCACGTAATAAAACATGTAGGTACATAATGTTCTAAATATCTGTATATTATGATTCCTACATGTGTGTGGATGGACTTGAGTAATCGATTGTTTAGAGCTGTCATGCAAATTATGACGCTGACGATGTAATCTGTGATGTTAAGCGGGAGTGTGGGGACACAATGAGCGTGGCCTTACTGGTTTAGACATACCAATTGTGATAGGACAGGAAACGTAAGACGTTTGGAAGAAATTAATGGAGATTTTGGTCAGTCGCACGTACAATATTGCCCTGTTACAACCCTAAGATATATATATTTCTATAATGAACCATTCAACGACACATTTATCTCAATATTCAAGCACGAAAATCTTGCTCATATCCTTTTGTGGAAGGCACGGGGAAAGAACCTTGATTTGTGTTGGTTCGAACTCGCAACCGCTCGCTTGAAAGGCAGCGCTTATAACCACTGCTCAAATGGCGCCAACAAAGTAAAAAACGAGTTTTGGTATTTCGGAATAAAAACATGCGCATGCGCTTTTCCAGTAGATTTAATATTACAATATTTGCTTGTAGGGTACTATCGCGTCGGATGATGCAAATGACGGAATTATAAATGCCTTGCGATACCAGCTGGAATTGAAAAGTATGTAACGTTGACCGAAGTAATACATGAAGTTGAAGTAAAAACCATCCACGGATTTATATGTGAGGGTTGAAAACTGTTCTATGACAATGAAGAAGTGACCCGGGAATTTCTCAAACTTTTAAATCTGCTTTCTCAATCATTTTTAACTGTGGTTCAGTTATACTAAACATATACATTGTCTCCATACTCTTTTTCGCAAATTCGATTACCTTTACCCCAATATGTCGCTCTTGTAAATTTCTCATCTACTACTTGTGTAAATTTCTCATCTTCTACTTGTACTGTCTCAACCTAATACGCAGGCATAATCATTATCATAAATATTGGAATGTTGTGCATACTTTTATGATCACAAGATATCATTATCTCCTAATTTTATATACAATACCCATTATTGTAATACTACTCTATTCTATTTCTATGATCTGCATTATACTCTGTGTCTTCAATATTAGGCCCATAGTTATATATAACTGCCGACAGGCTCTGTATATAGTGTTGTTTTATAGAATAACCTACATTTTGACAGCAACTATATATAATATGTAATAAATAGATAAATACAACACGACAACGCAATAACAGGTACAGGCGTGCGTAATTGGTGATGTTATGTTGTAGTACTCGGTACTGCTGTTGTTTTTGCTGGTCTGCTACTGTTCTTGATGTCGTTGCTACCCCAGACGCTGTTGTTGCTGCTGCGGCTACTGCTATTGCGGTTGTAGGCTTACATTTTACATAGCTACCTTGTCAGAGGTCTGCGACTCATTTATCAATCCTTGATAAATATTATTTGCTAGTATACATACATTTCTCGTTTGCGCTTTGCAGGAAAAACTTCATCCAATAGTAAGTATGAATTGAGCTTTTTTCTGCTTTTCATTTAGATTCGCTTCTTTTTTGAAACAAAATTCGCTTTCTACAACTATTATGTTCTAGAAAATAGTTATGGTAACATATTCTGAGACTAATCATATTATTATTTTATTAAAAACACGCTTTTGAATATGTCAAATTTGCATCATCGGGTGAGATGATTATTTGGAATTAAATTCTGAAAAATCATTTTCATTTCACGAACCTGAAGAAGCATATTTGATATATGCAAAAACTCGTTATTAATGAACTATAATTAGTCTCAAAAGGTGTTTCCTTTACAGTTTTCCCATATTTTAATGACTAATACGGCTCCCTTATTAAGTTACATATAAGTATTTTAGCATAATTATTTTGATATCTCGTCTATACTTTCTTTAGTTGTTGTTGTGGTAACAGTTTGTAGCTTCTTTACTCGACACACTAAACGAATATTTAATATCTGCTTTATTCAGTTATTAATTATAGAAATATATCCACACAGTGGAGAGTAATATACGTAAGATAGGCAAAATACGCGAGATACGTTAGCGACGAAGAATGAGACAGTACGAACAACAAGTCTCGATAGTTAATATGCAGACTGTATTCAGTTCTACACTGCAACACTCTGGAATTTCTCAATTTCTCCTCAATTAAATTCTACTGCATTTTTTCTATGTCCATACTGCCATCCACTTCAATGTTTTCTCTCCTCCTTCACCCTACCTCTAGTGCTGATAACGTTGATCCTTACCCACCTTCAGTCTTCCTATTTATACCTTCTACTTCATGTAAACTTTTGCTTTCTATCTGCTTTGTATACTTTTTATTTGCTGTTTCTGTTTTAATACGGTCGAGTATAATTATGTCTCCGCCACACATGCCAGCTCAATGCACCGGACGAATAAACGACACACAAAAGATCGTGTGAATTTCAATCTCACTTTGTGGAGAAAAATGCATTCTTTTTATTTTTGGTGTGTACGTAATACTGTAGGCCTACATCAACTGTCATCCCGTCAACCTGTGAGGTAAAACATACGACTCATCAACATTAAAATATTAAAAAACCTTAACTATCTCAACAATGTCTTGTGACAACAGACAACCCATTAATCGTTAACATCTGTCCCACGTCGTGTACGATACTATCACTGACCAGTCGATCAGTTACGCCATCATCTGCTTTTGAATCACATTATAACAGTTTTGGAGAGCAGAATTTCCATTTTAGCAGCATCCTATAATCACTTCTAAAGTGCACATGAGTGATGATGTTCAATCGAAATAATTCTATCATTGCAGTACATCGCATTGTATTGCAATCGACATAGTGAGGCAGGAAGTTTATTGCATCACCTGTAAACCTCTATCACCCAACTTTTTAATTAAAATCGTTTTCGATTTTCGTTTTCAGAAGATCCCTGGCTATGCACTATAGTATTCGTGGAGAACGTAAAGGTGTACGCTCATAATCCATATAGGTGGCAGATTCGTGCTGGAAAATCACCAAAGGAGGCCTGTAAAGCCTCATTCATAGCCTTTTTGGATGATTTATGAAAAAAATTTCGATTTCAAAGCGTATGTTGGGAAGTTTCAGTAAAAGACCAATATATTAAATAAATATATACGTTTTGCATTTATTAAATGATCGTCTTTTCTCCCCTTTCATCCGGTAGAAAATACTTTTTTCTTTGTGAATATTACAAGATAAGAAATAATATCTCGCCATCCGTGCATCAAAAACATAACCGCGGACATTTGGCGACCTTCCAACTGACATACGAATGCATCTAATTTTAACTCATTCAAGCTTCTGCAAAATGCCATCTCCTATTGACTTGAACTAATATCAACTAACGTACACATTTAAACCACACCTCACGTGCTCCCATCTCAGCACGTGGCAGATTTAACTCCCGCCCCCGTTTTTCACACCCCTGCACACGCCCTACTTTATCCCTCAATATTCCCCTGCCTCCCAACCTACATTCCCTGTTCATATGTACATATGTTGTGTTATTATAAACTAGGCCAAGTAGCATGCATTTTGTCTATATATAGAGGGAAACCCACTTTATTATGTTATAACTATAGTCTCTCACTCACCCTATTTACTGGAACATACAATATTCGTTGTTGCCAACCATTGACATGGTACACGGTAATTTATGACGATATAACAATCGAGAGGAGTGACTAAAACTATGTTTCACTGGTATAATGAATGTGTAGTTCACACAAAGAGAAACTCCTCGAAGAAATCCAGTATCCCTTCAAGGCACAGCGGCGCTGTGATCACATTACTGATTAAGTCAATCACTATTTTTGTGAACCAGGGTTTTAAAAAACGAGTTCAGAATGACCAGCAGTTGACCTTGTCTGTTTGTGGCAACCAATTTTATGCAATAGCTAAATATCAATGTTGTATGAAACTTTTGGGAGAGGTCGGGAATTAACCCATCAAACCAATCTTCTCTTTATTAGGTATGAATTAATACCATAAAAACATAAAATACATAAAATAATATCAATAAAGATCACGTTAAAATAGAAAATACTGCAAAAATCAGCCAATCAATTTATAGTCCATAAGTCTTATTACAGTCATTATTGACAAAGGGATAATACGGCACTCTAAATAAAGCTTTATTATTATTATTACAGATATCGATGTAGGCTATATCGCTGGCATGATATACGTACCGACTTTAAATATCAGTATTTCTAAAAACGGTGTTGCTTGCCCATGTAGTACAGTTCGTAGAGCACCAGAAGGGCTATCGGGAGGTCGTGGGTTCAAATCTGATTAGAGTTATACGTTCTTTGGGCATTGCTCTCCTACAAAAAATAGCATAAACAAATAATGTTGGGCAGGCTCATGTGATCATTGAAGCATTTACATGCTTCGACACAAAGATCACAAAACGAAAAAAATATATACATACTCAAAAAATTCTCCGTTGTTAACAATTCTGCTGTTATAACAGTTTGGAGATCATATCCACATGATAATTGTCCTCGACATTTTTTCTAATCGCTCGATCAACAAAACAACTTTGAATTAAAATTCTTAACTCTTCAAACATAATAAAAAGCCTTTTGAGCGTTTCCATTTTGAGGAGTCTATATCTTAGTGGCGTGTTTCTTAGCCACGTAGCTGATACTTGATGACACGATAGCAATTCGAGATACGAGAGGTGTTTTGAGAACGTCAACATACGGTCATTATGTGGTTCTGTCGGATCGGACTTGACGAGTCGTGATGTGGACATCTGTACGCAAAATTGATATCAACGGTCGGACTGGATCATCGCTTTATTCGTTCGAAAGGTTGCTTGCATTCGCCATTGAATTTTGTTTAAATGATGGCTTTCACGATTCTATCGCTTGTCTTACTTCTCACCTGCATCGCTTCTGGATCGGCCATTTTATTTCGCAAATCGGGTAAGATTTTTCAATACAGTAATTGGTTGATATATGTAAATGTATTCATACACAAGTGTTTATATTACGAGCTTTTACTATTTATTGTTTTAAATGATAAATAACATGTTCATAAGCGGTCGAGGAAACAATAAATATTCACCCATAGGTCCAATATGTACAGGGTGGTCCATAAGGAGTGACCCTTTTCTTAACATCAATAACTTTTAGCTATATTTACTGTCATATAATAATTACATATTCTTAGAGAGGAATAATGTAACTTTTATTGATATGCATTTATTTCACAATATGACCGACAACTGGTAAAAACACATCAAACATTGCAAGCCATAACTCGACTTTTTCCGAAAAAACAAGATGTAAAATTGTAAAAGATTCAATATATCTGCACACGTTAACATTTTCTTAACATAGAGCTCGTGTCGAACTGTAGAATATGGACATGAGAAAATTCCCAAAATGTTCATGAGACCCAACAACACCAAAAAACACGTAACCGTTTGGGGCGGTATGTCAGTTCACGGGTGATCGGCCATTCTTTCTTCGACGATCCTGCGGGTAATCCAACGAGTGTCAATGGAGATCGCCGTCGATTTATGCTGAACAGCTTCGAGCGCCTCCAAATATTGCAATTTAACATTTCATAGTTTTCCCAACAAGATCGTGCAACGTGTTATACGACACGAGAAACAATGGCGTTGCTGTAATGTTGATCGGGGTAGACATTGCGGTTCTCTGAATAACTGGTGAGAAATGCACGGCATAAGCGACATCCATCAGATTATTAGGTTTTTACCATTTCTCTTCAATGGCGTTGCTGGAAAAGGTGCGTCCGGACCATGCCATGCGGGGAGCATTGGAGGAAAAAGTCTTGATAAATAATACAAGAACTGAAACAAGACATTCGTGATGAAATCAGATCAATCACAGAACCGACTCTCCAGCCATTGTGCTTAACGTACCGCACCGCGTTCGCGTCTGTATCTCCGCAGATGGCCGTGAGGGACATCGTATTTAAGAAGTAGACTATTTTTGGACCATATAGCTTTCAAATTTACAAAAGTGCATTACTTCTTAATAATTAAACACGTATTGCTATGAATGTACAATATTTGATTTCTTATTGTTCATGTTTATATTTGAAACGTCGTAAATTTTAGAGACTCAATTTATAATAATGCGTAATAAAATTCATAGCAACAAAAACTCACATTATTCCACTTAAAGAATATATAATTATAAGATATTTCAGTTAATGTAGTGAAAAATATTAAAGGTTAGAAATGGGTTACTACTTATGAACCATACTGTAACAATACACTGGGATTAACTCGTTATCTAAACCACCATTAGCTCCACACTAAGTTAGTCTGGGTATCGCATGGTCAACATGACGAACGGGAAATTCCACAGAGACCATCAACACAACATCCGAAAGGTAGTAAGCGGCAGAGGAAACAACTACGCTGCAAGGGCTACACAGACCATCATAGGCAGATGGGGTTTAAGGCGCCATTTGCTCCAAAACCGCACCAGATTGTATACTAGCCAGACCGAGCTTCGAACGGGGGTCGTCTGAATTCAATGATGACAGGCTCGAATTTTAGTTATCACTGCCCGTGATATTTGTCGTGCACTTGATGTAGTTTGATAAATAAATAAATATTTATTTTGTAAATATTTATTCCTAGATCTAGACGGCAGGCTGAATCAATACAGAAATCTAATAATTCGTTCACTGACTCATTTCCAACCACCCGAGTTAATTTCCTGCCCTTTATAAAGCTGATCACAAACAGACCATCGAACAAACGCGACTAAAACGTAACCGGCTCTTGCTCGGCGGAGGTAACGAAAAGATAAGATCACACCTTATTGATTTACAGTAAATATTCACACAGACAGGCTTCATCGGGTGCAAGGGGAACAGCTGTCTAAGAAGGCTTGTGACTCTTTATATGATAGTTCATCAATAAGGTGTTTTTCTCATCTATCACACTATAATGTGCAATGTTCACACCCCGATGTCAACTTCTCCAAAAATTTTATTTGTGAACCATAAGCAAAAAATATACTTTTTAGCATGTATCTCAGTTTTCTACGATATTATATCTAGATATATTAATTATATCGTTTCAGGAACAAAGAAAGGTGAGTAGTCGCATTTACCAATATTTAGTATAATATCCTATAATGTATTATAATACATTGGATAAGTAATATCTAATGCCAAATAACATACAAATTTATTTAAGATTCTATGTAATAGAAAAATATTCAACTATAACAATGAGGATACATTTTTGTAGAGAAAGAATAAGCCGTCCGTCTACCCCTACTTAATATTCAGTAAAAGACAAAGAATGAGGTACACAGCAATTACCTTGTCCCATTCATCGGTATAATTATCATCGTCGTCGTCATCGTCATCATCATCATCATCGTCTCAATAATTCTTTACTCTACTCTTCGTCCAGCTTTGCAGTGCAATACGTATATTATGGCTGTAGATGGGATGGGAATTTGATTGCGAGTTCTTCAGTGGAAGTGTTTTTATAAAGTCTTATAACTAATTCACCCTGTCTTTCAGGAGACAAAGGTAAGTGGGCCGATATACGCGCGGAGAGTAGAGTGCAGTAGGTGTACAGGTTTGTATGTTGCTGTTATTTAGTCACAGAATTAAAAGATACGGTGACTATAAAAGGATGGACCTGAATACCAGTTAAATAGTTTCTTTTAATCACACTTTTCTACAGTAGAATTTGCGATATATTCAAAGTTCAATCGATGAGTGTAAATTAATAGGGCTATCTGTCATAAAGAAGTATACAAAATCTTTGGCAGAATGATAAAAACGCCGTATGATTATGTCGGATTGTAACGAAGTAAACCGCACAAACTCTCACAAACACGAATGGAGATATCATCGAACGGGACTCGAATTAAATAATATCTGATGACAAATAAGAAACCGAAACTAACTACAGAAATAAACATGCACACATTATTACTGTAACTGTTGTCTGATGATGAATTCGCTCTGACAAGTGAGCCATGAGGATGACCTGGAAATGAAATGAGTTTTATTAGATTGAGGATGAGACAGCCTAGCTGTCACACACACACGCGCGCGCGCGCTCGCACACACACGTTTGAGAAATGTCTTTGGGACACTCAACTTTGTATAATTCAAATCGATTTAATGCATTATGTATACCGTACCCATTTACCATTCGTAGGCGTACGTGCATAATAAAAATATCAGCGTGGTTAATTGTCCAATCATAATTATGAATATCTGATATTGTCTCTCAAGTTTTGCTTGGAAGAGTCGATAATATGGATAATAACCCGCTACACAGATATCTCGATTCAAATATCGAATAGGACGGGTCTTCATTAGGCCATACACGTTTCATTATTCCCGATAAGACGAGATTCTGACTCGAACTCTATACACCGTCATGAATAATGTTTTCACAACTGGAGAGAAATGCACAGAAAAAACCTACACCCCTCATGGGACACAAAACACTGTCATATATTTACAAAATGTACAGCATTAAAAGGAAATACACGCACCCCTGGTTCAAATTCTGCTCTAACCACTATAGTATCTGG
>WURV02197947.1:0-11858 GCA_011762755.2 Epimenia babai
TTTCTCAGTGTTTTTTATCGCATTGTTATATCAATTTTCTCTGCTAAAGTTCTGTAAATTTCTATATGAATCTTTTGCTATTGCCATCGCCCAATGATAGCCTGATAAGTACCCTGGATACTCGCGTCTCTTCCTTAAGACAACTTCAACACTTAAAAGTTCAAAGGTAATTTTGGCAATTGCAGTAGAAATTAGTAAATACATAGGATATAATTTTACTTCTCTTTTTGTTTTAATAGGTTTTTTCTGTTATTTTCTGTGTTTTTTCCTGCGCTATCAGGAATTGTATGATTGGATTTATATGTCTATATGTCTGCCCATGATGATGAGCAATGATGTTAACTGCTTGTGGTCATTCATCTGTGGGCTGCCAGTAATTGCTCTTGAGACCCATAGTAAAGTTAATGCTCATTTTCTCTCTGTGAGTCTTTCCAGAGCAGTAAACATTTAGTAATTACATTATAGTCTTAGAGCGTTTGGTTATTGTTTCATGTTAAGTGTCTTTGACAGCTCTGCTAATAAGTACACTTTAAACAAATATATTTCATTTCATTTCATAAACTGTTGTATGATATATAGATTTGTCAGAAGATATGGCTTTTAATTTCCCTTTAAAAAAACAAAAACAACAAAAACATGAGATAAAAACTTGTTCTGAAAATTTTATAGTCAGCTCGTAACAACCAAACCTACAAAAAAGAATAATTTTATATCTTAAAATTCCATATTTTATTACTTATATCGATGTCTGGTTTTATTTAGTAAATTATTTCTATACCACGTAATGATTTTAAAGATTCAAAAACTCATCATGTACTGAAAATATGACAAATATCCTGCGAATGCTTACGTTATCCCATATGGAATGTTCATTTTTGTATATCATTCATACATCCGTTATTTTTGCCCATGTTTTACCCTCCTTCCAGCCTTCTTTCACTCACAGTGTACATGTGCTTTCGATGTTTTACCCTCCTTCCAGCCTCCTTTTACTCACAGTGTACGTGTGCTTTCATATCGTAGTGGCTGCAGACGACACGTCAACATCCTACGAGTCGTACGATGAAGATCATCCTGGCCCACATGACCCAGAACTTCTCCACAAACTCAACATCAAGCTCCCAGTGTAAGTGGTAAACCGGAACTATCAGTTTCTGCGAAGTATGCAACGTAAGAAGGCTGTTGGCTTCTTCAGGGCCAGTGACCTCATATATTGTCTTGTTCATAAGTGAAAGCTGGTTTATATATTTTTTCATGATTACTTTATCTCAGATGGTGTGACTAAATCGACCTTTTCCTATTGACCTACTGATAAACATAGTTAGTCAATCATCTAAGTTTAGACACACATACATGTATGCCAATCGTACAATTATCAAAAGTCATACAAATAAAGGCAATTATACCAATATAGACAATCATACAGTAAATTCAATTGTATAAGTATAGGCAATGATATATAATATGTATATATATTTATAAATACATTTATTTTCTTTCATCGATGTTGACCTTATCTGAATTTTTAACTTTTGAACTCTATATTTAGTTAGCCATAGTTTTTGTAATTTGTGAGGCGTCTTTGTTTTATTTCAATCATACAAGTATAGGCAATTATACAAGAACAAGCAATCTTAGATAAATAAATGAATACTACCAGTCAATTTTCCGTAGTAAACCTAGTTTTAACCCTTCTGAACCCAAACGCATGCGTCCTTCCTTAATTAATGCATGCTGTTGTGGCATGACTTCTCCATCATAACAGATGAAATCAACCTTTCAGTAACATCGTATTACTCATTCATGGCCAATAATTATAATTTATTATTATTATTATAATTATAATTTATTACTATAATTATAATTTATTATTATTATATTATTTATAAATTATTATTTATTTTTTAATTTAAAATTCGGATTTCAACTATTAAATTTGGATTTTAAACTCTTATATTTAGATTTTTATCCAGAGAGTTAGTTCCTTTAAATGACATTTGTGTGTCATATCTGATGACTTTACTGTGAAGTATAGGAGATTGTTGAAACTCCACAGAATACAAATCTCAATCATTGTCAAAAAATTTGGCTTCAAATGCTACAGGTAAGTATTGTCCAAGGTTTTTGTTGGCCAATGGACAAAATCTGTCACTTTTTTGTTGATCTTTCATACTAATGTCATAAAAATCTAATTTTTACCCTTATTACAAATAGTAAAAATTCTCCCATTAGTAACAGCGATGTAATTACCTCCCCTTGATATTTAGACACGTGGCTATAAAATGCACCGCTATATAATCCTGCACCATCTAAGAGGCATTTAACGAGATTATTAGATTAACTGGTTCAAAGACAATTTAATCAATCCTGACAGTCATTTCACCTCATTCATTGTTCGTTCACTATTCACCCTTTCTGTTTATACACACGACAAATAAAGTTTATTTATATCTTCATTCGTTATTTAATTACTAACCTAATTTTGATGGTTCTCATAGGTTTTACACTCATAGTATTAATCCGATTTGTTTATTAATCTACATATTTTGGTGGCGGTTGTTGTTGCCAGACACTGTTTCTAGTAACACTTAATCGCGATGCAGCAACCCCAAAAATTTGTATGAAGGAATGTCTTCATGGATCGGTCATGGGGGGTACAATATAGCTGTACCAAACTAGTCTACACAAACTTACCTCACCATTGACGAGTTGATCATTGTTGTGGCATGAATAACTTGAGTAATTGCATTGAGAGTAAGATGAGATATGTGTCATCATATTAGTGATGTACTTGAGCTACTGATGTCATGTTTTAATGTCAAGTTTCTGATGTCAAACTTACTGATGTCAAGTTACTGCAGTTAAGTTTCTGATGTCAAGTTTCTGCTGTCAAGTTTCTGATGTCAAGTTTCTGAGGTCAAGTCTTTTATATTAAGTTTTTGATCTTAATGTCAAGTCTTTTATATTAGGTTTTTGATCTTAAGTTTCTGATGTCACATTTCTGATATCAAGTTATGATGTCCTGATGTTATTTTTGTTTAATGTTTGTTTCCGATTTCATGCTTAACCGCATGTTACTGATGCTCTAATTTTTAATTATTAATGCTAGTTTTCTAATATCTATGTTTGTTCAGATTTTCTCATCCTGAAAAAGAGATCACCATTCATGTCTTGCCTCACAATTCGCAAATCTAAGTCAATGATTGGCAATTCATAGAAATTAACCATGGCAAATATTAGATAATTCAAAGCGTCTAAGTCATGTTTGATGGGAGTTTGGATGGTGACTTGTTACTTGTATTTACATACAGTAGTAGTTTGGAGTTTAGGAAGTTCAAATGATCATAGAATGGCATAAGGTCAGAAACAATATTACAGACATTAACAGTTTTAAACGGCCTGTAATAGCGGTTTCAATGAACATTTTGTTGGATTTTTGGAGTGGAAATTTTTATTTTATTGTATTACATCAAAATTGTAATAATGTAATTATTTTATTGACTTTTTCTCATAACTAGACAAATGTGTAATGTTACGTGCTATTGATATAACAGCAAATTTGGAGGATGCTTGATGGTTTTATTAATTGAGTTATTTTTCACGCCAGACCTTTCGACAAACGAAGAAAGAAGAAACTCAACAAATCACTCACCTCTCTTCATGACATTGAGAATAACTTTAAGTCACTACCGGATGTCACGATCTGTGGAGAACTGCTCTACCATGGGAAGATTTCCTGGTCACGTCGTTTGTCTGCAGTTTCCAAGCAACGCCTGCTGTGTTACAAGCCGGAGAAGTTGACACGTCCATCGTTTATCGTGCCGCTAAGTGGGTACCACGTGTCGATTAAAACTCGCGACCAGAAACGAGGAACTGACCTGATTATGACTCACCCGAGTCGCGAAGATTTCGAGTTTTGTGTGGAGTATCGCGAATGGGCGAACTTGTGGTTTGAGGTGGGTTTTCTGTGAGGTGTGGCGAATGTGCGAACTTGTGGTTTGAGGTGGGTTTTCTGTGAGGTGTGGCGAATGGGCGAACTTGTGGTTTGAGGTAGGTTTTCTGTGAGGTGTTGCGAATGTGCGAACTTGTGGTTCGAGGTAGGTTTTCCATGAAGTGTTGTGAATGGGCGAACTTGTGGTTGAGGTAGGTTTTCTGTGAGGTGTTGTGAATGGGTGAACTTGTGGTTTGAGGTAGGTTTTCTGTAAGGTGTTGTAAATGGCCGAACGTCTAGATTTTGTGTAGAGTATGTAGGATCACTGTAGATACGCACTTATGTACGCAGAGCTTGACTATCCAATAGGCCAGTGTAGGCTACATCCCAGGGCCTTTGACCTACAGAGGCCAAAATCTGGGTTCCTTGCTAAAAGATTTAAATATGATATTTTGGAAAAATGATATTCGACATTAGCTCAAAATTACAACTTTGAAAAAGGAGCCCCCGGGAGTCTAAGAACCTTACTAAAACCTTAAAGTTCTGAAAATGGTCCCAATTTATATTCCCTATAGCCTAGGGGCTCCTAAAGGCCATAGTTTTGCCCCGAATGCAAGAAATATTGAAAATAGTTTTGTGTCCAGGGAACAATTACCTCTTATTGTTTGCTTTTATCAAGTTTGCTGCGAGTAATTCTTAGTGAGTTCATTTAACTCAGTTAATGTTTTCTTCAGCATATAACGGCGGCAGCAAATAACGCTCCCATGCCCGGTAAACCAATCAAATTGTTTCGTTACTCCGGCCACTCAATATCTTCTTTTCTGGAAGACGTGGAGTCCGTGACCAACAAGAAAGATGTATATCAGGTCGCTTCTAACAGATCAATGGGGTCGCTGGAATTGCTCTCAGACGTCGGCGAGAAAAAAGGTTTCTTAAACTTTTACGTGAAATTTTATATTTGATTTACTACGATAAAATTTTATATTTTAGAGCATAGCGGGACGTGTCCTACCATAAAGTCATGAAGCAGTTTTCAAATTTCCACTTGATAAATACCTGATAATTGTTCACCTTTTCAATCTTTTCACATGTGTCTGATTGAGCTGCGATTATAGATGTGCTAGCAGCTTACCGATTCTGAAAGAAATCTGCTATCTGCGCTTTCTCATGTGACTGCATGACTAAATAATTATGGACTTTTATCTGCGGAGCTCCTCTATCTAAGCCAAATGGAAAACTTGTGGCTTTCAGACTTATCTCAAGGTAGAAGCCACAGACTTTGCATTTCGTTTTCAGTGACGAGATTTTACTCATCTCTAGACGTGTGTTCCAATCTTTTAACATTTGATGATGATAAGTGGCAAGGAATATGACTAAAAAACTGAAGCTTTGACTTTTAATATGCAAAAAGACAAAAAACATGGGGTGGAGGTGGTCATCAGATTGGAAAACTTGTTCCCTCCTTCCATCTTGATATCCTATGTACAATGCCACCAGGAAAACCCACGACGTTACAAATTTTCTTTTGATGAGAAATATTTGTTTGTACCAATAACCTTGGATTAACCCATAGTCTCGGCCATTTATTAGCCCTTTAAACAGCGAGAATATATAGTTGCTATTATTATCTTATTACTATAACTTAAGGTTCATTCATTAATCGTGTGAAATCAGAGCTGTAGTGCAAATTACTGACTTTAGGCAACATGATGTTAACGGGGGTATCCAATGTGGTTCTTTGAATAGTTGGAAAAAAATGCACAGAAAAAAAGCAATACATAAATACCTAATTGGTCCCATCAGTGTTGGGAAAGGGTTTTTTCCTGGGGATTTCTTTCCAGATGACTGTTGACCTTTCTCAATTCACAAATAACCATTAAAACACTAACGTACTGTCTTGGCACGTTGTATACTTGCTATATGAGTTCTGTGATAGGTTCTGGTTATGTAAGGGATTAAATTAATAAGTAAGGAAAGGGGATATATTAAGCAGTTTGATTTTATCAAGGATGTACTGTACATAGTTCAAATTCCACAGGAACAAGTGTATGTGAGCCATATAAAATTTGGCCTATTTGAGGATACAGCTTACTATGTTAGGAATTTTATGCAATATTAAAGAATTAGTTTTCTAGTTTACAAAGATCACGAAAAGGTCAATGACTTTTCTAGGTGAAGGCCAGAGAGTAAGTCGTATGGCAACATTTGCAAATCGAGCATCAAATCTGTTTGAGAGCTTGGGCAAGCGGAAAGCAGCTCGTAAACTCACCACGATTGGAATTCCACAAGCAGATTTGCCTCCCCTTTTAAGCTCCGTTACATCATGCAGTAGTGTAGGAACTAAGTCACCATCTTCGCCTGACCTGAGTTTTGACCTCATAAAGGATGATGATGCCGCATCAATTGACTCAGACTGTACTCATAAAGGTTTGTAAATAGCATGTTACAGCAAATATGTTATGCTTTTAATATAATTAGTAATAGTTTCAGTTTCGCTTTGTTTATTTAGCCTCAACCAATAATGTAATGAATTATCAAACCAATATTAAGCACACTTGTCTTGTATTACTAAAATATTTACGGAAGATTGGAATTCACGCAGATTTTTCTATTTTTTCCCTACCAGGTTTTATGAACATCTACAGCAACTTTAACCGCAAGTCGTGGGGAAAATGGTTGTGTGTGGTGAGACACAACGAATTCATGTGTTACCACGACAACAGGAGTAAACAGGCAGACATCATTCTCCCTCTCAGGATGTGTGACATCAAGCATGCATGCGCGGAGACCAAGAGCGAGAAGAGCCTCATGTTGTTAATAGATGGACAAGAGAAGATCACTGTGGAGGTAGGTTTCGTGTGAAAACGGTATTTGATTTTGCATATGTTCATCAATTCAGCATTCGGACATTGTTATAAATCTTACAATAGCTTGCAGTCATATTTGTTGCACAGGTTGGATGGGCTAGAAAGGAAATGGATAGATTGGTAGCTCAGGTATGGTCAGAATGAGTCCAGAGAACTCTTTGTTGCTACAACTGTCACTTGACTGATTTATCTCTCCTGGATTAGTGCATGCCTCTTAATGATAGGAGAAACATGCACAGAAAAAACCTTTAGAAACAGAAATTATCCAATAACAGGACTAGAAAAAGGTAATATGACTTGAACGAAAGTAAGGATATTAAAAGGAATATTCTATTTAGAGGAATTTTCAGGTAGAAGAAGAAATATCCCTTTCATATGAATATTGTATAAAAATGAATATTTTGTTAAAAAAACAATTCCATTAAAATGAATATTTCATTGAATGCTTTTGCAATTCGAGTGCACCGTGCATGTATTTTTTCAGCCATTCTCTGAATGAGATATTGTTTTCAAACAATAATCAAATTTAATCATTTTTTTCTCGATTGTTCCAGGCATTGAGTTTCCAGGAATTCGAGGAATGGCTACGGGTGTTAGTGCGTGAGACGGGGACAACCGTGATACCCGAGGGGCTCCTCAAGTATTACATAGAGAAGGAGTACCATGACATCCCCGACAGTGGGCAGCTGATGATGGACGACTCTCAGTACTCGGTGATCTGTGATAACGTGCGTAAAAGTAAAAGTCTGTGACGGCCATATTTATTTTTCTGTGACGTGCGTAAAAGTTAAAGTCTGTGTCGGCCATATTTATCTTTCTGTAACGTGCGTAAAAGTAAAAGTCTGTGTCGGCCATATTTATTTTTCTGTGATGTGCGTAAAAGTAAAAGTCTGTGTCGGCCATATTTATTTTTCTGTGATGTGCGTAAAAGCTGTCTGTGTCGGCCATATTCATTTTTCTGTGACATGCGTAAAAGCCGTCTGTGTCGGATATATTTATTTTTCTCTGACATGCGTAAAAGCCGTCTGTGTCGGCCATATTTATTTTTCTCTGATTGATGTATCTAATCTTTGTTTTTTTCGGACAACTATTGTTGCCACTGTCATCACACTTGTTAAAACCCGCTAATATAATTTCATACAAACTAGTAATTTTAGCTGAATGCATTCGATGCTTGTGGGAGGCACATAGTCTAGTGGCAAGGGCTTAACAACTGAAAAACTTATAACTGAAAGGTCACAAGTTGGCAACCGTCTGCCAGTTGGCATTTCTCTGATGATTCCCATCGTTTATCCCCGATTATAAGTAGACTCATCGCTGAAATGGTTATCAACTTGATATCATCATTTATGGGTAATATGCGAGCATCAAAGGCATTGTATTTGCGCTGAATAGCGGCTGTAAATGTTTATCGTAAACAACATCTGAGAGCCTTTATTAGCCGATACTTATGGTCTATAAATGTTGTCATTTACCGCTAATGGTGGGCCACATTTTATCCCCTATGATCCATAATCAGCCCATATATAAAGTGAATAGATTTTACTTCAATGCAGATGACTGGTTAGTCATTTATTTGGCAGCGTCGCTAAATTAAATAGATTCCGCTGCTTTCGTTTATGTAAATTAACCATAGTGATGCCTACCTAGTGTACCTTCACTACATACATAACAAATTGTACAATCTAGCGGGATGGTTGCTGATGAAAGATACTTTTTAAGGCTGACAAATTTAACAGGATTAAAAGCTGTTATTTCTTGATCAATTGTCCGTTTATTTATTCGGTTTTTCAGGAATCGGCGAAGTATTTGAGTCTTGAAGATGTAGGAACAGAGGCAGAACTCAATTTCGATCCAGCGGTCTATACGCCAGTTGCTAAAAACAGTCGATTGAGCCAACTTCAAAGTGGTCAGAACAACGTTGTTGAAAAACCCGAAAAAGATCAGAGGACTATAGCATTTGGAAGTGACACGTCGGGATATAAGAAAACTGCTGAGGAAATTCAGAAACATTCAACATCTCCACAGAAGATGAAAAGTACATCTGATACAAAAGTGCTAAAGTATGATAGGTCCAATCAGGATCGTGTGGAATCTGACATTATAGAATCTCATTTGAATAATACTCGTGAATTTGAGGAAGATGTTTGTGATAGAAATAATGAATCTCAGGTAGACAATGTAACAAAACAAAATGTCCGTGAACAAGAGGGTAAAATTGACTCACCATATTGCATTGACACTCGTCACATTCTTCATGCTGTTGAGCATGATTTGAAGTCAAATGTTGAATTTGTTCGAGAAAACTCAGACTTGTACGATGATAAATCGCCTTATGATGAAGTTTTCTATGAAAAAGTTCACTCAGATACTTCATCTGATGATAATAATGATGATAATCACGATGATGATGACGATGATACTGATAAGAAAAATGATAATATGTCACAGGCTACGGTGGAAGTGCGTGATTCACTCTATAAAAGTAAAAAGATTAATGAGAATGATGATGAAATGGTTATTTCTCTTGATAGTAAAGATGATGTCAGAACTACACCACTTCGGAGTCCTCCTTTGGAAAATTTACTTAAATCCTGGGACATCAAGGACCGTATACTTCGACTGGAACACATGAATCAAGAGCAGATCACCGATAAGAGGGTCCCTAAAATACTCGTATCGCCGGTGAGTCATGTCAATCCTGGGTCCAAAAATGTCATTGTGACATCGCCTAAAACACCGAGCAAAAAACTTCCCAAACCGCCCCCTAATGCTAAACCTTCCAAACTGTTACGCACTTCACCTGCTCAGATTTCTTTCCAAGCTCCTTCCAAAACAACTTTCCCATCTAAAACTCTAAAAGAGAGTAATTATTCATGTAAAAGCACCGATAATGAGTTATCTGTGGATGTCAAAACTTGCACTTCCTCTACAGTCATGCCTATCCACAAATCTGGGTCCATAACTCAAGCAAAGACAGTGGGACTAAATGCTTCACAAGTTACAAATGATGTGGATATTGCCGCACGTGTTCCTCTATCCAATTCTGTCCCAAAAGTATTGGAATCAAATACTGCAGCAGCAATATCGGATACCGAAAACAATCTCGAATCAGCAACAACCTACGCCATATCAGGATTTCAGCAGACCCAAGTAGCGAATGAAATAAACGACTTGCCAGCACACTCTTGTATCAATATAAGCAGAAAAGATGCATTGATAAACAGTAGTTCATGTGAAAATGCAATAGACGTTTCAATAATGAGCTCCACAACAACAGTAGCAACAAATTCCACAAGCTCCCCACCTGTTATCTCTGTCCCGTTAATTATCTCCAATCACTCTGCTTCGCAATTTCGAGCTGCCAAATCCTCAGAAGGCGACGCAGACATGTCTCAAGACAGGACCTCTAAGCAGATGCAACTTCCACCCAGCAGTGATGCGCTGAACAGAGTTTCAACAAATATTGACCTGGTTAATGCAACGCCAGCAAGCATTGACCCCGTTCTCACAATACCAACCAAAACCAGTATAATCGAAAAAGATAAATCCCCTCAGTCAGTCTGTAAATTACCACCCACAAAACTAAGTGTATCACATTCTTATACACCACAAGTGACTCAGAACGCCGCGATGGTGTCACCCAATTCGACGCTTTCGCCGGATTCCTTTGATCACCCTAACAACTCTAACATTTCCGTTATTTCTTCATCATATTCCATCAGCGGATCAGCTGATAATGGCCCCGCGATTCATCATTCCAATTCTGTGTTTCCAGACACATCTATTCCCTCGTATTCTAACAAGCAGCCAGTAAACAACGGTCAAGCAAAACCTTGCATCTCAGATATCAACACTATTAATGTCATTTCACATTCACATTACAGTCCCCAAGACAGCATCAGTATCATATCTTCAAATCCTAATCAATTAAACACGATTAATTCCAGTCGACAATCTCATATCAATACTGCTAATAGCTTTTCAGCAGTTACGGACATTTATACCACACCGCTAAAAACCACTGTGACCACACAAGATGGTAACGTGCTTTCCCCTCTTTCCTCTAACATAACCCCATCATATTCAAACACTACACATACCCCTCCACCTTCACATACTGTCATATCTACCAACACAACACAGAGTAGTACCCCTTCTCCTAACACTTCTATACGAACAATACGTTCAAACACGCTTCCGTCCTCTCCACAATCACCCAGGTCGACAAAGTCCCCGAAAAATGTCAGTGTAAAATCGCGTATCTTCAATTTTGAACAATCATCAGAAAATACGGATCTTCCAAATCACGGTACTTCGAAGGAAAAACGGAAGCTGTCGTCATCATTTTCCTTGAATTTTCTGAAACATTTTGCAAACGACATGAAGAATGACACATCAACACCAAATTCTAAAACTGTTTTGACGCGCCATCGCAGCTTTTCACGTGATGCTGACAGGAAAAGTGGATCCAGCAACAACCTAACAGACTACTCGAGATATTCTGGTGAGTGCTTAAAGCCTTTCATATGGTAAGGAAAACAACATGATTATTTTGTCAAGTGATATCCAGCCTCTGTCATGCTTTCTTGCGGTGGTTTTAGGTTTCATCTACATGAATATGTGAATTGCTATTTTTGCTTTACTGAACATATTTTCAATACCCGTAACCTTGGTGTCACATTTGACTGCCACTTTACATTTAGACGTCACCTCAGCAATGTCGTCAGATCTGGCTATAATAGTGTAAAAACTATTCTCTCTATTTCAAAATATCTCTACTCCACACTTTGCCACACGATTGTTCATGCTTTTATTTCCTTTATTTTATATTAAAAATTCTTTCGTGACTAACATTCCTCTATGCGACATTAAACGAATCCAGAAGCTTCAAAACGGTCATCTCCTGACTTATACTTATCACTCTCAACATATCACTTCTGCCCTTATCTCCATCCACTGGCTCCCCAAATCTACACGCGTCCACTTTGGTGACCGCACCTTCACCTATAACTCTGCTCGACTATTCAACTCTCTCCCTCCTGACATCAAAGCATCTC
>WURV02197958.1:0-27239 GCA_011762755.2 Epimenia babai
GTCAGGTCCGAGGGGTAAGACGTCCTTGTCATGCCCTATCTATCGGGCATAAAGGGACTTCTCGTACACGTTCTTAGATCGCGAAAATGAAATCCTGATGAAATGACACTGAGTGTATCCGTTCACTCGCATTAGTAGACGAGTGAGCGGTAGCTGTGCCCGAGTTTTGCTTTGATGATGTCTGTGCTGAAGTGATAGAGTCTGTAGATTCTAAGGCGGTAGTGGCCTAGATCCATTAGCACCACTGCCTACGGATCACGGCCTTAGTTCCCCGAGTCACCTTGCGGTCGATGATGACGTAGGGCAGTCTGCTCGATCCGATGTTTCGCCGAGCCAATGCCTTCGTAGTCCATAAACGTGAACTAGTAGCAGATGAACCGGCCACTAAAGCGTTTGGCTAGACTTGCCAGCTCCAACACATGAAGCCGACGCTGTGCCAGCGCCGCGCGGGTGGGCAGATTGATCGCACGTCGATGATTCGGTGTCAGCATGGATCAAAAGACGCTTGCCATGGCGGCTTTCTTGTGCCAGCTCGGCCTACCTGTCCTCTACACCTGGATTGATACCTTTGAGCCGCGGCTTTGCTGAGCCGTATTGCTGTAGGCAGATTGGGCGGAACGCTGCTTCTGTAGATACGCAAGACGCTCTGAAGGAGAAACCTTCCCGTCGCCATTAAGGTCTTGTGGGTTTTTAGTTCGGTTCTTTCGCTTCTCGATCGCTGTGAGTTCCTTCTCCCGCCCCGCTCCCGCTTCCTGGCCATCTGTTGCTTCGATGCTGTCCGAGCCTGTATAAGCATGCTCTTCAGGCTGAGTTGAGGTCGTGCCACCGCCTACAACCCTACCTTCGAGGCTATCGAGTACCTTATCGACATGGCGAAACTCCTCTTGAGTTAGCTCGCCGTCTTGGTCGGTATCGAGTTGCGAGAAGATGTACTTGTCTTCTCTATCAAGTCTGTTGGTCGCACCCTCGCTTAGAAACTCCGCAACTTCGGATTCTGACACAGAACCGCTTTGATTCGTGTCGATTATTTTGAAGTCACGGCTCGAATCATTGCTCGCATGCGGCTGCGGAGGTGATGCGAGGTTCGCATATGAGGCGTATAGGCCTGATGTGTTGACTGATCCTATCATGAGATTCAAGCCTCAAACTCTGCATCATCCGTCATAACAGATATCGTCTTGCTGGCAGCCCACGCTTGAGGCCCAAAACCATACTCTCTCGAATGCTCTGTTAGGCGGCAGAGCCATCCGATAACGGGTGCCGCGAGCAGCATTGGGGTATCCCGCAAGTTGCTTAACATCGTCACGAGGCAAAGCCGTTTAGTCGAAGGCTTCCTTCATCAAAAACATTGGACAACCTCGATCATTCGGGCAAAAGGGTAGGTATCGATACGAGGGCAGGTGAGGCGAAATCAAGGCGTCCTAGAGAGCACGTCGCGGTCAGATCGGTTTGCTCGGCAGCGAAACCAATGGTAGTTGGACTTGCGCCACAAAGACGCCGCCGGGGTGGACATCCAGCGTGAGCGAACCGTCTAGTATTTTCACTGACGAGGCGACCAGCGAGAGACCGAGCCCCGCATGGCGCCCGGTTTCGTTACGCGACGCATCACCGCGCCAGAACCGTGTGGTGGCTCGCGAGATTTCTTCTTGGGTTAGCACACACCCTGAGTTACTGATCTTAACATGTAGCGTGCCGCCTGACTGGTCAGCCGTGATTGACAACTCGCCACCCGTGTTGACGTACTGCACGGCATTGCCCAACAGGTTCCTCAGGATGACACGCAGCAGTGAGCGGTCTGTCGCTATCACCAAATCCTCCGGCAGGGCTCGGGAAACAATAATCGCCTTCTCTCCGGCCTGAGCTTCAAGGAGTTCCCACACCTGTCTGACTTCGGTAGCGACAGAAACCTGCTCATCGCAAACACGCGCCGCGCGTGAATCCAGTCGGGCCAGGGTAAACAAGTCGTCGACCACCTGCTCGAGCCCGTCGGCGATCGCTTGGCAGTCGGTGACCGCCTGACGCAGCTTGCCCGCGTCGTCCTTGTGAAGCTGCGCCACATCGAGCTTCATCCGCAGCCCCGCCAGAGGTGTGCGGAGTTCGTGGGCAACGTCGGCAGAAAACTCACGCTCACGCTTGAAGGCTTCGTCCATCCGATCAAGCATCGTGTTGATCTGAGTAACGGTTGGTCCGAGTTCCCGGGGGACTGCTGTGCCGACTCGGCTTGAAAGATCGGTGGGATGAATGCGCTTGATGTCGCGGTTGATCTCGTCGAGTGGCCTAAGGCTTCGGCGTACGCCTATCACGCTCCCGGCCAAAGAAATACCCATCGCTAGAGTGACTACGGTTGCGACGATCTCCCGCAATCCAGCGAGTGAGTCCTCAACGGGCTCACTGGACCTGGCAAGGACAACCACTAGTTCTGTCGGGTGCTGATCCAGCCGTACCGGTGATTCGAGCATCGGGTGATACTCTCCCCGCTCACGCAATCGCTCGCGTTCGGCTTCGATGAAGGCCCAATCGAGATCGGATAAATGCTCGTGTGGGGCAGGCTCATCCTGGTGCTCGCCACCAGCATCCCGCCCAATGACAGGGGGGGCTTCCGTGGGAACTGCAACCTCGGGGGGGAAGTTGTAGCTGTCTTGACTATCTACATCGCTAAAGTCAATCGGCGTATAACGGATCCCGACTGCCCGGCCCTGTCCGCCGGGCAGTACACACCAATCCGCCGCGGGGTGATCCGACTGCCCAAGCTTCTGCGGGAGCGAATAGCCGTCCAACGAAGGGGATCGGTAGATGAGTTCTCCTTCGGCGGTCCATATCTGGGCGAAGAGGGTTTCATCGATGTGCGCAGATCGAACCAATGGGAACAGATCGATCTCCAGGAACAACAGATCCAGCCGGTCGCCTTCCTGCTCGGTTGCCTGAGCCAGGCTTTCGAGTTGCATGAACAGGTTGTAATCCAGCTGATCGATCAAATGATCTCGGACCAAGCCGTAGATCAATGCTCCGCCTAGTGCGACAACAATCGGCCCCGACACCAGAGACCACAGCAATAACCGGGAGCGGAGTGACATCATGTGTTGTTCTCGCTCAAAACATATCCTTGGCCGCGTCGTGTTTGGATCAAGCGGCTGCGCCCATCGCTTTCGAGTTTTTTCCGGAGCAGCCGCATGTGCGCTTCGATGACATTGCTCGACACCTCTGCATTCATGTCATAAAGCTTGTCCCACAAGTATGATCGGCTAACCACCTGGCCTTTACGCAAGGCCAGTGCCTCGAGGATCGCGTACTCCTTTGCGGTCAGGTGGAGCATCTGGCCCTCCCGCTTTACGGAGTGATCCGATGTGTTGACCTCCAAGTCACCCACGGTGATTGTTGGAGATTGCACACCATGCCGACGCCGGACCAGGGCCTTGACCCGCGATAGCAGTTCTTGGAACGCGAACGGTTTGATCAGATAGTCGTCTGCGCCCAGATCAAGGCCGAGGATCTTGTCGGTTAGCGTATCTTTTGCAGTCATCATCAGCACACAGCAGGGCATTTGCTTGGAGCGGATCGTTTTGAGGATACTCAACCCATCCTTGCCAGGCAGCATGATGTCTAAGAGGACGACGTCGTAGCTGTCCCGCATAGACAGGAGCAGCCCATCTTTGCCGTTGCCGGTTGCATCGACTGAGAACCCAGAGACCGTTAGCCCCTCGGCAATTGAGTCCCGCAGCGGCTTGTAATCTTCAACCAGTAAGATTCGCATAGGCACCAAGATAAATGAAACTTACGGCTGTTGCTTATCCTATCCCTCTGTTGTGGCTGTCAGGTTCGGTTCCCTCTCTTCAATTACGGTGTCTTGGTCAAAGAAGCGAATCTGCTCAACACCCGTCGGGACTTCTATGCGCGTTCCGATTCACCATCGAATCGGAGACTTCAATCGTGTCGCCGAACTTATAGATCATGCACTCCTATCCGCCACTCGCCCAATGAACTGCATAAATAGATACGCCTCATACCACGTTTCGGGCCGACGATGAAATCTAATCCTCAGCACCAAGACTGTTGGCATCCAGTGGCTGAATAGGGCCTCGCCCATTACGGAGTTCCTCGCCAGAGAATATCTGGCCGCGTTTTATCACATAGTATGGCACCGACCACCCCTCGACCGACTCGATCGGATTTTCTCGGTACACAAGGAAAGTCGCTTCTTTGCCCGCGGCGAGCACGCCCAGATCATCCTCGCGGCCGATGACTATTGCGTTAACAACCGTGGCTGAGTAGAGAACTTCAATGGGTGTCATCCCAGCAGCATCTACAAGCAATCGGTACTCAAGATGCCCGCCGGGGACTCCATCTATGGAAGAAATGTCGCTCCCTGTCGCGATCATCACACCGGCCTCGTGAGCAGCGCGTACAACCGCCGCAGCGAGATCTCCCTCGCCTTCATACACAGCCAATGTGGCATCTAAGACTGTATTGCGTTCACGCATCATCGCCCACAGCTCCTGATACTTGGGCTGCTGCAATAACTCATCAGCAAGTCCTGGTTCCGGCAGATTGCCATATTCCAGAGCCATATCGGCATGTGAAACCACTTGTACTCCAGCCTCTACGGTATCCCATGCGTCGGCAGGAAAAATCGCCCAATGCGACCATCTCTGAAGCCCCGCCTCCTCTGCCGCTTCGACAATACGCGTAGTCAAATCGGCGTCGATATCGTGATAGAGCTTGACACCCGTCGCTCCTGTGCCAAGCACTCGTTGCATCAAAGCCGTAATGTCGGTCTCATCGGTCACTACGTGCGCCCACGGGGCTTGTCCCGTCTCCATACCCTGCGACGAGGCTTTCACACGTGGATCTGTGAAAAAATCAGGACCAGCTAACAGCCCGGAATAGTAGATGTCGGGGCCAGGGAATACACCCAACAAAGTCTGCCGGGCGTAGTATCCCAGTGCCCGACCATCCCCTGCCATATCTCGGACACTGGTAATCCCGCTTCCGAGCATCTCTCGAAGGCTGTGCTGAACAAGATCAAGCGTCTCCTCATTCGGGTCGGTCGCCAAGTGCACATGAGCATCGATAAGGCCCGGAGTGATGTAGCAGCCGGTCAAATCAATGACGGGCATGTTTTCTGGGTACTCACGATCACCCTGCCCTAGCAAAATGTCTGTGATTTCTCCGCCTGACACGATGAGGGTCGCATCTAAAATCGGCTCCCCCCCGGAGCCATCAAGCAGGGTCACGTGCTGGAGAACGAATGTCTCCCTTCCATCGCCATGGCCTTCTTGCCCTAGTTCTTTCATCGCCTGATGGATCGCATTGTGTACTGCTTGAGATTCTGTATTAGACTCAAGGAAGCGAAGGGCGGGCATGATTAGGCTTGGATCGGGGGATTGATCGAGAAAGTCCATCAAGAGCTCCTCAACCGCCTCTGGGTCATCATCTGCCGTTTCATCGAGTAATCCGGCATACTCCAGGAGCATCGGCTGGAGCCTTTCATCAATCTGCGATTCACTCTCCTGACGCGACCAAGAACAGTGAGGACAACTTCCTTCCGCCCCATGACACGGGGACGTGTCGATAGGGGCGGCACCAAAGGGGCTCGCTCTAGACACCTGCCCCAGAGCGTCGGGTGCAAGAACACAGAACAGTGCAACAATAAGTATACGATTCATCAGGCATTCTCCAATGCAAGAGATCTAGAAGCTTCTTGGACATGACCCACATGGCCTCGGCACAGTTATACTCACAGATCAGGGGATAGGTGTATGTCAGACAGAACCTACTCATCTGGAAGTGTCGTCGGCTCCCAGCGGACCTGACTGGCCCCGAGGACGGTGCCGGTGGCGAAGGCAAGGTCGATCTGAGCGATCTGGTAATCCACCAAGGCCCGGACCTCGCTGGACTGGGCGTCGGCCAGGCGGGTCTGGGCGTCCTGCACATCGGTCGAGGTGTTGAGCCCCTGGCCGAACTGCCGCTGCTCGGCCGCGAGAACCCGGGCCGCGAGGATCGCCGACTGCCGGCTGGCGAGGACGCGCTGCCAGGCCGCGTCGAGCGTGTCCATCGCGTCGAGTACCTCCTGCCGGACCTGCGCTTCGCGCTGCTCGACGGTGGCGAGGCGTTGCAGCCGGGTGAGCAGTGCGCGGGTGAGCGCCGCCTTCGCGGCCTGGTTGCCCAGCGGGACCTCGAAGCGGAGGCCGAGGGTGTGGCCGTCGAAGTTTTCTTCGTAGTCCTGCCGGAACGCGTCGCCGAAGTCGTCGCCCAGCCCGTTGCGGGTGTAGCGGTACTCGAGCGCGGCGAGTGGGAGCGTGCCGTTGCGAGCCACCTCGATGTTCAAGGCGTCCTGCGCCAGGGCGAGTTCGAGTTCCAGAAGTTCCAGCCGGCTTGCCATCGCGTCGGCGAGCAGCGCCTCCTCGGGCAGGTCGTAGGCGATCGGGTTGGCCGGGGTCTGCGGGATCAGCGCGGTCGGGCCGCGCATCGGCAGCTCGGGCACATTGAGCAGGCGTTTGAGCTCTCGCGTCCGCTGGCGGACCTGGTTCTCCGCGATGATGATCGCTTCGAGACCGTCCGCGACCCCCGACTCGGCCCGCATGATCTCGATCTCGGCGGCGTCGCCCTCATCGACCAAGCGCCGAGCGCGTTCGAGCTGGGCGAGTGCCAACTCGTGCTGCTGCTGGCGGACCTCCAGCTCGCGCTGTGCCGCATACAGCCGCCAATAGAGCCGATCCACGGCGGTCAGGGCGCGGATGACTTCGAGCTTCGTGCGGGCGTTGCTCTGCTGAGCGCTCAGGCGGGCGATCTGGATCGGTGCGGCGTTCACACGCACCCCCGCGTTGCGCAACAAGTTCTGGCTCAGCGAGATGCCCATGTCCGAGGTGAACGAGGGGTTGAGCGTCGAGAACTGGTTGTCGGTCTCGAACCGGCTGCCGGTGAAGTCGATCGTGACCGTCCCGCCGGCGCGCGTCGGGATGCGCACGCCTAGGTTGGCGCTGGCCGACGTCGTCTCGCCACCGACAAGATCGCTGGCGGTCGGGGACTCGGTGTCGGTGTAGTTCACGCTGCCGAAGAACAGCGCCTCGAATCGCGCCTCGGCCTCGGTGACACCCGCCTCCGCGATCGCCGGGTCCACCAGCGCGACCTGCAGGTCCAGGTTGTGCTGAAGCGCCCACGCCCGGCACTGCGCCAGCGTGATGTCCATCTCCGCGGGCGGCGGCGGCAGGGGCTCGGACCGCGCGGGCGTCTCGTCCGCCTCGGCCTCGTACTGCTCAAGCTCGACCGGCACGATCTCGCGCAACCGGTCACGCATCGCGCCGGAGGTGAGCGGGTCGTCGGCGAACGGGTCGTGCAGGCAGCCGGGGATCATCGCGCTGACACACAAAACAAACACACCCAGACGCGCCAGCGTCCCGGCTCCCCCTCCCTCCCAGGGAGGGGGCTGGGGGGAGGGTCGGTCGTCGTGCTTGCCGCCCGATTCAAGCGACGCCAACCGCCGACCCTCCCCCGGCCCCTCCCTGAAAGGGAGGGGAGGCAGAACGGACGACTGGTCGTTTCGACTATTCATGGCGGAGCGCCTCGATGGGGTTGAGTCGGGCGGCCTTGATCGCGGGGAACAGGCCGAACGTCACGCCGACCGCCCCGGAGAAGCCGAGCGAGAGGATCACCGCCCACGCGGGGATGTAGGCCTGGTCGAGCTGGGCGTTGGGGATCTTCTGCAGGAGGATCGTCAGCCCCTGCCCGCCGAGGATGCCGATCAGCCCGCCCAGCGAACACAGCGTGACCGCCTCGATGAGGAACTGGAGCAGGATCGCCGACGGCCGCGCGCCGACCGCCTTGCGCAGGCCGATCTCGCGCGTGCGTTCGCTGACCGACACGAGCATGATGTTCATGATCCCGATCCCGCCGACCAGGAGCGACACGCTCACGATCCCCCCCGCCACCGCGGTCACCCCCGCGGCCATCGCGGTGAACTGGTCGAGGTACGCGCTGAGCACCTCGACCTCGAACGTGTCCGGCTCGTCGGGCTTCAGGTCGCGCGACTGCCGCAGGAAGAACCGCACCTCCGCGCGGGCCTCGTCGGCGACCTCGGGGCTGCGGGCGTTGGCGATGATGTACATGAACGGCGAGCTCGCGTCCCACAGCGTCTTGAACGGGACGAAGATTTCATTGGCCACCCCCCCGCCACCAAACATCCCGCCGACATCCTTGGGCGGCTCGACCATGCCGATGATGAGGTAGCGGCGGTTGAGCATATAAATCGATTCGCCGACCGGGTCGCGCGGGAGGCGCAGCTCGTCGCGCGTCTTCTCCGTGATCAGGCAGACGGGCAGCGCGTTGTAGTCATCGACGACACTGAACGGCCGGCCGATCGTTACGCTGCGGCCTTCGATGTCGTGCCAGGCCGGGTCGATGCCCTTGATCGACGCGCTCTGCAGGGTCTTCTCGCCGTAGGTGACCGCCGTGCCGCTCTCGGCCATGCGTGTGAACGATTCGACCGACGGCGTGTGCTCGAGCATGCCCACGAAGTGCTTGGGCTGGAAGCGGATTTCGCTGAAGTCCGCGTTCTTCTTCGGCCCCTCCGAGGGCTGCTCGGGGAAGATGTACATCTTGTTCGTGCCGAACGACTCGAAATCGGAGAGCACCTTGGCCTTGAGCCCGGTAAGCGCGGCGATGACGGCGGTGACCGATGCGATGCCGATGACGATGCCCAGCGTCGCGAGGACCGAGCGGGTCTTGTTCGCCCATATCTGCCCGACCGCGAGCAGGAACGAGACCAAGACAAACCGCACGATGCGGAACGGGAACGTGATCAGGCCGATCATGCGTCACCCCCCTCGTCCCCACCCCCGACAGAGGCCGCTTCAGCGGCAGGTGTCTCGCCCGACTTCTTCGGGATCAAAGGCGCGACCTCATCCTCCTCCACCGGCAGGTCCGACGCCACCTTCCCGTCGCGCATCCTGACGACCCGCCTCGCGTGGGCCGCGACATCCGCCTCGTGCGTCACCATCAGGACCGTGTGCCCCTGCGCGTGCAGCTCGTCGAACAGCTCCAGGATCTCGTGGCTCGTCTTCGAGTCCAGGTTCCCCGTCGGCTCGTCGGCAAGCAGTATCTTCGGCTCGTTGATGAGCGCCCTCGCGATCGCGACCCGCTGCTTCTGCCCCCCCGAGAGCTGGTTGGGCTTGTGCGAGGCCCGGTCGCGCAGCCCGACCCGGTCCAGTGCCGCCATCGCCTTCCGCCGCATCCCCGCCCATCCCTTCCGGCTGTACATCATCGGCAGCGCAACGTTCTTCCACGCCGGCGTCCGCGGCATCAGCTCGAACGACTGGAACACAAAACCGATCCGCTCGTTGCGCACCCGCGACTGCGCCGCCGCCCCCATCCTGCTCGTGTTCTCCCCCGCCAGCGTGTACGACCCCGACGTCGGCCGATCCAGGCACCCGAGCATGTTCATCAGCGTGCTCTTGCCCGATCCAGACGACCCCATGATCGCGACGTACTCGCCCGCATCGACGGCGATGTCCACACCGTCGAGCGCGTGCACGCGCTCCACGCCCATCTTGTAGATCTTCGTGATGTCTTGGAGTTGAATGAGCAAGGGGATCGCAATTCGTTCAAGGATATAGACAAAAATGGGGAGGCACCGAGGCCCACGTTCGTCGAACGTGGCCCTCACTCGGCGCTGTCGTCGGTCTCTTGATCGGGGGCAGCGCCCGATTCTGCGTCGGCCTCCACCTCCGGCTCCACATCCACCCCGTCCAGCCGGCCGACCTCGATCGCGTCCCCGTGCTGCAGCGATTCGAGCACGGCGTACGGCCCGGTCACGATCTGGGTATCCGCATCCAGCCCGTCGACGATGATCGTGTTCAAGCTGTCCGACGCCCCGATGCGCACCGGCGTCGCCACAGCCACCCCGTCCTCGATTCGGAACACCACGATCGTGTTCGCCCGCGTCGGATCGATCAGCGGGTTGTCCTTGCGGACCTCCGACGGCAGGCCATCGATCGGTCGGCTGAGCACCGCCTGGCTGGGCACAAGCACGACGCCCTCGTGGTGGCGGACCTCGACCTCGACATCGGCCGTCAGCCCAGACCGTATAAACTCCTCGGTCTCATCGAGCAGCACCTTGGTCAGAAAAGATTGCGCCCCGGTCCCACTCGCGCCGGACGACGCCCCGGCCCCATTCGCCACCGACAACGCCACGCTCTGCACGCAGCCGGTGAAGACCTTGTCCGGGTAAGCGATCAGCCGGACGTTCACATGCTGGCCCGGCTCGACGTCGCGGATGTTCGCCTCGTCGATCCGCGCGACGACGAGCATGCGCGACAGGTCAGCGACCTCGATCAGCACTGTGCCGGGGTTGTTCATCGTCCCCGTGATCGCGATCTCGCCGACATCGACGTTCAGCCGGGTCACCACGCCGTCGATCGGTGTACGGATCGTCGTGTAGTTCAATAGCTCGCGGATCTGACGGATGTCGGCCTCGGCCGCCTCGATGTTGAACCGGCTGACCTCCAGCCCAAGCCGGGCCGCCTCGAGCGACGCCGCCTCCGCGTCGTAGCGTGACCGCGTCTCGTCGACGATCCGCTGGGCCTGCTCGACGATCTTCTCGCTCACATCCCCAGTCGCGCGCAGCGCCTGCTGTCGCTCCAGCTCCCGCCGGGCGTCCTCCAAGATCGTCATCGTCCCGGCCAGCGACGCCTCTGACGCCGCAATCCGCTGCTCCTCCACCGCGACCGACGCGACCAGCCCGTCCCGCCGCTTCTGCGCCGACTCGAGCTGGGCCTGGATGTCCGAGTCGTCCAACGCCACCAACAGCGACGCGCTCGCCGGGTCGTCGGGGACCCCGGCCGTGACGTCCTGGCCCTCCCGGTGCGGGAGCTGGGTGATCCGCGCCGACACCCGGGCGCTGATCTCGACCTTGGTCAGCGGCTCGACCACGCCAGGGGCCGAGACGGTCTCCACCATCTCCCCAACCCGCACCGTCTCGACCCAGACGGTCGTGCTGTCATGAGCAGGCCTGTTGTACACTTCTCTTGCCGCAAGCATGACAACTAGGCCACCGCAGGCAACAAGGACGAGGGAAAGCCCAAGTATGGATAAGATTAGCTTCATCGCAGATCAGCCATTGCGTTGACGAATCGTTCGCTCTGCTTCAGCAATGCTACATTGGGTAGATGAAGCCAAAATGAAAAGCGACCCGGGGTGTCAGAACGTGTTAGAACCCTCATTCCGGCTGAATCCGGTGGAGTGTGAGGTTGATCATGACGATGCGGGTCATTGACTCGCTGTTCTCATTCCGTACCTCGTAGTCCTTGCTCAAGCGGCGGTACTTGCTAGACCAGCCGAACGCTCGCTTCACGATCCAGCGTTTGGGCAGCACCTCACCCGCTTCCATGTCGTCGCTGTGTCTGACGATCTCCACGACACCCCTGAATCGCCTCATTCCGAATGCCACAAACTAACCTGCGTGTCCGGTGACTGGAGTGAGCTTGATGGCAATACTGCCAGATAACACAGATCCGGATCGAAACATTGTTTTTGCTTGGTTAAGAATCTGTGCCAGTGGTTATCTGCTTCTGCGCCGCACCAAGTTTCAGGTTACTTCGATAGAGAATCGCTCGTTGCACCCCATTGAACGGCAAGATGACTGGGTTCCAAGGGTGTTCTCGTCGAGAGCCCGCCTGGCCGAAGTAGGAGGGTAGATCCCTTTACATTTGGCTAGGCGTGGAATCAGTTTGAGTTGGAGTGTTTCTCGACGAGAAGTTGAGTTGGCGGGGGTTGAACCCCTTGAACCCTGCCTCAGCGCATCAACTCGATCAACGCCTGATCCTTCTTGAAATCGACCGGATCATCCTCACCCCGCCAGTCCTGCCAGGTGTTGGCGAGTAAGCGTAGAGAAGTTGTGAACCGGCCGGACAGTCGCCAGGGGGCCCTATGCCATGGGCTGTTGAGATTCGAAGCATTTATCAATCCCGACCACCCCCCATCCGCATGAACTCAACCATTGAACTCTCCGACCGGACCTATGAGCTGCTCCAGCTCCAGAAACAAAAGCACGGGCTATCCAGCGACAACGCCATCATCTACCTGCTGCTCCGCGAGCACCTGGGGCTCATCCCACCGGAGATGCTTGCCAAGCAAGCTCCCCAGCCCGGGCCGACACAGGACCAGTTCGCGATCGGCGTGCTGGGCTACCAGCTCGTGACCGGAGACACCCCGTTCCCCGGCAGCACCCCGGAAGAAGTCAACCGATCAGTGTCGTACGGGACACGCATCCCGATCCAACAGATCGTCCCGCACGCCGACCCACACCTGGTCGGGTTCGTGGACCGGCTGATGGCCCATCGACCCGAAGACCGGTTTACATCTGCCCGCGAGGCCTGCCAGGCCTTGCTGTATGCCGGGCCCCAGCCCGCACCCCATGCTCCGACTCATGCTGCATCGCCGCCGCCTGCCAGCACCGGTGCCGCCGTCGCGCGTTGCAGCCACTGCGGCCACCGGTCCCCACAACCCGCCTGCCGGACCTGCGGCCGCCCCTTCCTTCCGGGGGTCGTGATCCACCTGTGGGAGAGCGTGACGGCGGTCCACAGCAGCTACTTCATCGCCGAGGGCGAGCACGCCTTCGGCCGCGCCCAGGTCGACCCGCGCGACCGGACGCTCTCGCGGAAGCAGCTCGTGATCACCGCGGCCCAGAACCTCATCCGTTTCAGCGACGGCGGCTCGGTCAACCCCACCTCGATCCAGGGCGTCTCGCCCGGCGGGATGGCCAAGCCCGGCACGACCCTCTTCACCTTCGGCCGGTACACCGGCCACCTCGTCAGCGCCTAGCGCGAAAGGAACACCCATGACGACCCACCCCCACGACTTTATGACCCAGCCGATCACCCCTAACCGTAACTCCCACCCAGGAGGCTATGCCAATGCGTTGCTCAGCGGCCCGCAGGACTCGCGCCCCGGGTCCCAAACGGTCCTGCTGGAACAGCCGGTCAGGCCTACGACCTCGCAGCTGCTGATGGTGGCCTGCTTCGATGTCTCGGGCAGTATGAGTTCGCTGTGTGGCTCCGCGACGCGTCTGGAGGTAGGCAAGCAGTCGTTCGGGACCGCCGTAACGCAGACCGCCCGGCGGGACCCGCAGGCGCTCTACGGCGTTGTCGCCTTCAACGAGGAAGCCCAGGCCGTTGCCCAGCCCATGGCGGTGGGTGAGAACACCGAGCACCTCTGCACCGCGATCCAGTCCCTCGTTGCCAAAGGTGGGACGCGCCTGGACCGCGGGCTACAGGCCGCCGGGGCGATGTTCCGCCGCCACCCCGAACGCCAGGCCAAGTCGGTCTTGATCCTGACCGACGGCCACTCGTGGGGCGACGTCGAGGCCGAAGCCCTCGCACTGAAACAAGAGGGCGTCCAGGTCTTCGTCACCGGCGTCGGCGAGCAGCCCTCCGACGTCAACGAGCCGCTGCTGCGTTCGATCGCGTCGGTCATCGACGGGCAGTCGGCCTACGCCTTCGTGACCAGCCAGATGGGCGTGAAGTCCACCGTCCTGATGCATACGCAGATGGCGAGCCGCCACTAACTCGCGGGGCCCACACTTCCTACGGCCTGACCCAACGGCGAGGCCGTAGATTCAAAAAGGAGATCAAGATGACTTCGTCCCAGCCCCAAACCTGGAATCCAGACAAGCGTGCCGCAAGGACCGGCTACGTCGAGGTGGCGTACCGCACGCCCAACGGGGCCTTCCACCGCAACCAGTTCCTCGCCACCGATGACACGGAGGGATTTCAGGCCGGATTCAAACGGCATGCTGCCGCAGGCGATGAGGTCTTCCGCTCCATCGCCCGGTACCCCGGGCCGCGGCGCTGCGACAACCACCGCTGGCCCGGCAGCGTGATCGATGTCGATTGCGAGGGCGACCTGAAGACCGCGCAGTGGGCGTCGGTCCAGATCGCCGAGGCGTTGGCGAAGCTGTGGGGCATCGACCCGGCCGTCCTGCGCTGGTCGTTCTCCGGTGCCAAAGGGTTCCACTGCGTTGTCCCCGGGATCGTGTTTGGGCCGGAGGGGAACAGGCAGAAGCTGTCGACCGGCTGTTTACCCTCGACGCCCAACATCCGATCCACGACCCCGGCTTCATCCCCCGCGCCGTCGCGTCGGCCTTCCAGGGCAGGGGCTTCCGGGGCTGTCCCCACGAAGGGTTGGAACGCTTCTGTAATGGCTGCGAGGGACAATGCGTGCTGCTACACGGGGAGATTTGTACGAAGCAATGAGAAGCACCAGCCACCAACCCGATCCCGAGTAACCCTGGCCGACAACCTCTTCGGCCAACCGCACCTACCCAACGATCTACTCCGCACGTGCCCGGAGCCACGCGATCGTTGCGCCCAACCCACGAACGCGCTACGATGTCACAGAGCCGACCAACCCAGCCCCCGGAAGCAAAGCAGGATGCCGGGCGGGTCCACGCGCCCGACTGGGTCACCGACGCGCTGATCGCGGACACGATCCGGACCTGGCAGCCGTACTACGACACGCCCCTGACCCGGCAGGACGCAATCGCGATGCTGGTGAACGTCGGCCGACTCTTCAACCTATTGGAGGCCGACCATGCTCACGCAAACACAAGCCGGAAGCAACAAACCTAACGGGCCAAGGCACAACACCGATCTCGCCACTCCCAGCATCTCCCTTGAGGGCCCGAAGCAGTTCGCCGCCCTGGCCCGTGTCTCCAGCCGTGAACAGGAACGCGAGGGCTTCTCGCTCGAAGTGCAGGAAGAGGCATTGGCCCGATACGCCGAGCAGGAGGGCGGGACAATCATCCGCCTCGTCCGCATCGCCGAGACCGCGAGTAAGAAGCACGAGCGTAAGGCCTTCAAAGAACTCATCGCCTATACCAAGAAGAACGCCCACCGCCTGGACGGGCTGTTGTTCTTCAAGGTCGACCGCGCGGCTCGGAACCTCTTTGACTATGTCGATCTTGAACGGCTTGAACTCGACTACGGCGTCCCCGTCATCTACGTCAGCCAGACCACGGAGAATACCCCGGCCGGCCGGATGATGCGACGCACCCTGGCCAACATGGCCGCGTTCTACACCGAGCAGCAGTCGATCGATGTCCGAGAGGGCCACGAGCGGCGTGTGCAGAACGGACTGTTCGTCTCCAAGGCACCCTACGGCTACCGTAACATCCGCCAGGAGGGCCGGGGGCTGGTCGAAGTCGATCCGGTCACAGGCCCCAAGGTGTCGCTCTTGTTCCAGCTCTACGCCTACCAGGGCCACACCCTTGACTCGCTGATTGACGAGTTGGTACGGCGTGGTGTCACCTACACCGACACGGTCGCCCGATTCACCCGCAGCAAAGTCCACGAGATGCTGCGGAGCAGGGCCTACCTCGGCGAGGTCTACTACCGCGGGCATTGGCACGACGGTGCTCACACCCCGCTAGTCGACCTGGAGACCTTCCAGCGTGTCCAGAAGCTTCTGGGCGGCAGGGTTCAGAAGTCGCATGAGATGACCTACGCCGGGGAACTCATCACCTGTGGCTTCTGCGGCCACACCATCACGGGCGAGTGCAAGACCAAGCAGACCAAGCTGGGGCCGAAGAACTACATCTACTACCGCTGTTCTCGATACAACCGCAAGGGCCATCCACGCATCCGCGTGCGTGAACAGGACATCGAAGACCAGGTCTTTGCGATGTTCGACCGGATCCGGATCGAGGACGACCAGCAGCGGGATTGGTTCCGCCGGGCGCTACAGGCCAGCACCCGCCACGGGCAGCAGGACCAGGAGAAGCAGATCGCCGAACTCAGCCGCCGGCTCTCGGTGTTGCGGAATCAGCAGGACCGCCTGCTCAATCTCCGTCTGCTCGAAGAGATCGAGGACGAGACATACGCCCGCAAGAACATTGAGCTTCGCGATCAGATCGCCGAGACGAAGTTGCTCCTGGACAAACAAGAACGCAGCAAAACCGAGCAGGGTGAGGTCGCGCTGAAAGTGTTTGAACTTTCTCAAACGCTTCGCACACAGTGGCTTAGCGCGGATTACCGTGCCAAACGCCGATTGCTCCAGATCGTGTGTTTGAACTTTACGCTCGACGACGTAACTCTTGTTTGTGAAATGAATAAGCCCTTCGACGTGCTCGCCGAAGGGCTTGATTCGTTCGATCATCGGGGCGGCCGGACTTGAACCGACGACCTCCTGGTCCCAAACCAGGCGCTCTACCAAGCTGAGCTACGCCCCGTAGCGTGGCGGGATTGTACACGCCTTGGGCCCCGGGGGATAGGCCCGGGTCACAAAAATCTGTCAGACCCGCTCGACCACGGGCAACTCGCCAACCAGGGGCAGGGCGTAGTCGATAAAGCCCTGGCCGATGTCGTTGCCGTTGACGATCCACTCCTCGGGCAAGTGCTTGGTCTTGGCGGCGACGTCGGCGAGTTCAATGCGGTTGTACTCGACCTGATAGTCGTCGCCGGGCACGCGCTGGATGGCGATCGAGCCGTGCTTGATACCACTGGTCGCCAGCTCCGCGGCCTTGCGCCCGGCGAGACGCGCCTCGCGCTGATCGACTTCACTGGCGACTCCGGCAAAGCTGCGCTGGAGGTAGCCGAAGGTGTCGGCCCGGACGCGGGTCTTGTGGCCCATGTAGTCTTTGACCGCCTGGGCGAGGAAGTCGCCAAGCGCCCCGGTGCCCGAGAGCTGCACGTTGCCGTGCGCGTCTTTCTCGACGTGGTGGCCCTGCATCTCGGCGAGCTTGGAAGCCATCGGCGTACCGTCGGCGTCGTGGATGCCCTCGCTCACGGCGATCAGGCATCGGCCAAACTTCTCCATGGTCTTCTCAACGTCCTGCGTGAACTTCACGATATCGAACGCGGCCTCGGGGACGTAGACCAGGTGCGGCCCGTCGTCGGTCCCCGCCCGACGCCCGAGTACCGACGCGGCGGTGAGGAACCCGGCGTGGCGGCCCATGATGACGTCGATCTTCACGCCCTTGAGTGCGCGGTTGTCCAGGTCGTCGCCCATGATGGCCTGAGCGACGAACTTCGCTGCGCTGCCGAAGCCGGGTGTATGGTCGTTGAGCACCAGGTCGTTGTCGACGGTCTTGGGCACGTGGAACGCGTGCATCTCGTAGCCGTCGGCCGCGGCGGTCTCGGCGACGATGCGGCAGGTGTCGGAGCTGTCGTTGCCGCCGATGTAGAAGAAGTAGCGGATGTCGTGCTCTTCGAAGTACTTCGTAATCGCTTTGACATCCTCGACCGAGGGCTTGTGGCGCGACGAGCCGAGCCCGGACGATGGCGTGTTGGCCAGCCGGTCCAGCCGGTCTTGTGGCCAATCGGTGAGGTCGAGGAAGTCGCCACTCATCATGCCATCAACTGCGTGGCGTGCGCCGAGGATCTTGCCCGAGAATCCGGGCGCGGCGTGGAGCCCTTCGACGACGCCGACGAGGGACTGGTTGATGACGGCGGTGGGTCCGCCGGACTGGCCGATGACGGCGTTGCCCTGGAGGGGGGTGGGGGTGCTCATGGGATTGCTCGATGAATGTCAAATATTTCTGTGGGCTGGTTCGGGCGAATCGGGTATTTTAGGCGATAGCTCTTGGTACGACAAAGAGCAGCGCTTGCAACTCACAAAGGGGATACTTATGAACACTGGATTTCGCCGCTTACTTATGCTGGCGTTTCTCGTGTTGTTGGGCGGCTGTAACACCGTCAGCCCCGTGGCCGAGTACCCGCAAGACCTGACTGCGGCCGAGGTCGCCGCGATTCCCGCAAACGAGCTCTACCAGCAGCCCGACAGTGTCCTGGTGCAGTGGGCCGCGACCTATCCGCAGGAACTGGGGGTCTGGACCTGGATCGGCCGCCGACTTGATGACGGCGGGATCACGCCAGAACAGGCCCGAAAGTTGATCGACGTGGTGATTATATGGATGAAAGACACCCGTCCAGATGGATTCAAGAACGCGATCGGCGGGTCACGCGGCCGGCTGGTCGGCGCGATCGAACGCCGCGACGGCTTGACCAATGAACAGCTCCGACAGCTCGCCGAAGCGATGCATGGGACTGGACTGGCGATCGAGCCCAAGAGCTACAACGGCAGGGTCCTGCGGTACTTCGAGATCGCCTACGGCTCGATATGGACGCTGCCTTTTACCACCGAGATGCCTTACCAGATTTTCTGGCAGCTGGCCGAAATACGTATTGATGGTGAGCCGGTGGAGATCATCAACCCCCACTACCACCCCGAGTTCATACGGTTTGGCTTGGAGGTCGGCGATATGCCCCCCGGCGACTACACGATCCAAGCCCGGCTTGCGGTCGGGGTCACGAACTGGCGGCAGATGCAGGGCTATAACCGTCAAGAATCAACGCCGGACGACTGGCCGGAGATGCGCATCCGTTGGCAGGTGGACGGGGCCAGCACGTTCACCGTTGGTGCTATGTACATTTATATGTATAATAATAATAAGCTAATAGCAATAATATCGATGTCTACGCCATGTTGTTAGATCCCCGATTGACGGGCGAGGTCTGTTCTGTAAACGAGACATCGACGATGGCGAGATGATCATCGAGTACGCAGGGGAGGTCATCCGCGCGGTTCTCACCGATAAACGCGAGAAGTACTACGAGAGCAAGGTACAGTTGTTAACCCTTGGCACCCTGTTGTCGCAGAATTGTATCGCTGTAGTAATGTAATATAGATATGTCAGTGTGGTAACGGTTAAGTGAGCCCATCGTTCTATCACGATACGGGGCTGCCTTCCAAACGATGACTCATAAACTATGGAATAAGTATTACACTCTCTATGTGTAAAATGTAAAGTGTTTTCCTTGTATCCCTTGTATTTCTTATACTTCTTGCATTTCTATTTAGTCATAGTAACCATAAATTTGTGTAGTGTGCCTTCTGATCCCACATTGGCAGCAAGGATTTTCTTTTGGGTGTTTTTTTTTCACTTATACCTAAGGCAGTAGATACCTCCTGTGAAAATAATATTAAGGTACATTGTATAATAATCGGGAGGATTTTGGGAAAGTAAACAAGTAAACACGGCTATCCTGGAAACACATACATGCGTGAAACCAGAAGAACTACTTGTGTGTTGTATGACGTTATATTCAGAAGTAAACACAACTATCATGAAAACACATACATGCGTGAAACTAGAAGAACTACTTGAATGTTGTATGGCGTTATATTCAGAAGTAAACACAATCATCATGAAAACACATACATGCGTGAAACTAGAAGAACTACTTGTATGTTGTATGGCGTTATATTCAGAAGTAAACACAATCATCATGAAAACACATACATGCGTGAAACCAGAAGAACTACTTGAATGTTGTATGGCGTTATATTCAGAAGTAAACACAATCATCATGAAAACACATACATGTATGAAACTAGAAGAACTACTTGTATGTTATATGGCGTTATATTTAGAAGTAAACACAATCATCCTGAAAACACATACATGTATGAAACTAGAAGAACTACTTGTATGTTGGTTTTCTGGCGGTATATTCAGGGCATCGGATGCTACATGTTCCGTATTGATGGGGAAGACGTTATCGACGCAACGACCAATGGCAACGCAGCCCGATTCATCAACCACTCGTGCGAGGTTAGCTAAAGAATTTGATTTTATACACAAAATGTATAAAGCTGCTATTAATTTATAAATCAAAATGGTACAAACATTGCATTATTTTTGTTGGACTTGCGAGTGATTTTTCCACTTGTTTTACAGAAAACCTTGGCAGTTAGTTACTTAGACATAGGTTTATTACCACGGTAATTTTCTAGGCCATTCCTGGCCATTTGTACAATTGTACAAACTGTACAAACATACACACCACCTGTACATAAATACACGATCTGTACATACATAAGTACATACACTAACTGTACACACACACACATACATACATATACCTATACAAACTATACATACATATATATATGATGCCCGCACACAAATGTACACATACGTATGTACACAAAAATTATACATATATACACAACTGTACATCCATATGTAGACACTAACCGAACTGTACATCTATACACATGATCTGTATGCTCTGTTTCCAGCCAAACTGCTTCTCGAGGGTGATCTGTATTGAGAACAAGAAACACATTGTCATCTTTGCCTCCCGCCCGTAAGTAACACATGGTTTTTATTCTTCAGCTTCTCGCCAGGCTCGTCCATATTTACAATCTTTATAAGCTCTATTCTTATCAAACATCTTCGTCATCAGTCCGTCCATCTACGCAACATTTTGTCATTAGTCGTGATTTGTTTCTTTCGTCGGTAAATGGTGGTACTGTATGTGCAGCATTTTTTGATATATTGCTATATTTTAGGTTATAGTTATTGCAACATTTGCTTGTGGCTGCTATTTAACTTTGCTGATCTACATTTATATTATATTTATGTAAGGGATGTTGTGTAGTTGGTGATTGCTGCAGATTTCGAGGTTGCCATAGCAACTCTTTCTGGTGTTACTCTGTAGGCCATGGACCATTGTGTCAGGCGCATATTTTCTCGTGCTCGTATTCATTATCGTTGCTACGGTACCTAGACAATATGGTCACGTCCACCATGATTGATATAAACTGATATTCCTTTATTTACAATGTATTTTCAGGATCAAGAAAGGTGAAGAGCTTACATATGACTATAAATTCCCACATGAAGAGGTGAAAATTCTTTGTCGCTGCGGGTCGCGAAAGTGCAGAAAATACCTAAACTAATTCTTATCTCGAGGTCACAGTTCCACGGCTGTGGGTCACTCGGTGTCGAACCTAGGTCATATTTGCGCTCGAATATCAGTAGACCAGTGATCTGACTGGATGAAGGAAAGTAAACCCAGGTCACTTCTCCAAAGTCCCAATTCATGCTGCTCGGTATATTTTACTCGTTAGGGTTGCAGATGTTGCCGGAAGTTGCTATTTTGAGCCATTAAACAACTCTAATTGGACATTCGTCGTTTTCATTTTACTTTTGATTCAATCATCGTCAAAAATATACATAAATATAAACGCAACAATTTTCTACCAGAGACTATCATGAAAGGTGTTATTCCAGTGTAGTTACTGATAATGTAAATATGGTTTATCCTCTTCCCCATAAAATATCCTTTAATGACTGTTGATAACAATGGCTGTGTTTGCTTATTGTACATAACTAAATGTATATGAGAGAGTAGTTTATTTACAGGGAACTCTAATGTACAGAGTATAACAATGTACTCCGTTTAATTCACTCCAATGTCGAACCATGTATAAAACACAAATTTTTATGTCAGTTTATAACCAGAGACCTCTGTTTCGTCTTATGTAACCTAGATGTGTGAATATAAGCGTTTTTATTTATCTAGTTACATTTTTCTGTACAGTATGATTACATGTAGAACAATTTCGTTTCATATATTTAATCATATTCGTTCAAATTTCACACGCCGCTGCACGAGGCGGGCTATTTTCTAAATAAATTTTTGAAGATGGAACTTTGAAATGTTTTTAATTACGTCTTGAACGGCGGAAGCCGAGGGATGATTTGATGATGGTGAGGTAGCGCGGTGAGGTTGTGAGGCAGCTGAGTGAGATGGTGAGGTAGCCGGGAGAGGCAGTGACGTAGTGGGATGAGGTAGTGAGGTAACTGAGTGAGATGGTGAGGTAGCAGGGAGAGTTGGTGACATCTCGGGTGAGGTAGTAGGCAGAAGTAAGGTAGCAGGCAGAAGTAAGGTAGCAGGCAGAAGTGAGGTAGCAGGGAGAGGGGGTGTGGTAGCTGAGTGAGATGGTGGGGTAGCAGAGGGAGGGGTGAGGTAACAGGGTGAGATGGTGAGGGAGCAGGGAGAGGTGGTGACATCTCGGGTGAGGTCATGAGGTAGCCCAGGGAGGTGGAGTGTAGAAATAAACAAAACTTCATGCTTGAATAGGGAGTGGGAGCATAAAGAAGGAAACCCTTACATAACCATATTCCAACAGCTGCCCAGGCACCCAAAAACTCTCTGAGGTTCCCTGAGAAGCAACATATGACTCCAGGCCAATCGAATGTCTAAAAATTTGTGTCAATGAATTTTGACTAAAAGAGCCAGTCAGAAATCATATCAAAAAAAGATTTGTCATAGAGCTTAGCTGTTTGGCTGAGATGGTCCCAGGTCTCAATCCGATTTGTTTGTGTCCCGCAATCTGGTGAAAGGGGGGTTATTTTTGTAAGCTAAATTTTCATTGGATTTTCCAGCGATATCGGGAAGACATCCACCCATCACATTCATTCATGAGTAGCCATTCGGCGTAAGACAGACACCACTAGGGGTAAATCATGAACAACCATTCGTCAAAGGAGGGGTAAACAAAGACGGACTCCTAAAATAAAAATATGTCCGTTATCAACCGTTTTCACGGGAGGTTAAAAACATGGACGACAAAACGCGATTTAGTTAGTGATAATCAAGTGCAATTAAATCATTTACTAACATTTCCAAGCGATTGTGAGTATTATGCCTATTGTTACTGTATAATCGAGTACACACGTTGTTCAAAAATAGAGTGACACTTTTCAGTGCAGACATGATGAAAATGTAGCATATTATTCATCGATGAATATTTATTTTCAATCGCACTAGTTAATCTTTACCTCTACACGAATCAGGGATCTGCTTTTACGTATTTACCTCGTAGCGAATATATTAACCCAATTTAGTCTATCTATATTATACGCATATACCGCATAAATATATTTAAAAAATGATGGAAATTTTTCAGCAATACCAAAAATGCTTAAATTTAATTACTATTATAATATGTATGATAACACAAATTTTCAAAAACTCTTCTATTTTACAAAATTTTCGGCGGGTATTGAAATACGGTACTTTGTAGTTTTACTGATGTGTGGAGAGCACAATGGGGGAAAAAGCACGTTTACCAACGCAAGATTTTCTGGAATACATTAAATGCCATAAAATAAATACAGAAAATTGTTGTCTAGTGATATCATGAATTGAATTTAGATATTAGATAGTAAACTTAATGCCGCATTACTCTTTGGAATCATGTTAGGGTTATCCCCAAATACGTTAACCATGTAAATATATACAACCCGCCGAACCTCACTTATTATTCTTTCTGCATCAGATGACCTTGACCGTAACGAAAAATCAATAAAGAACAGCTGATTTTTGCCGGTCGCTTTGTGTAAAATAAAATATTGCGAAGTTGGCCGAATTAAAACATCAAAAGTGAAAGATTTCGCGAGACCCCCAGAAGCATTTATTGTACGTTTTTTTTTCGTTGTGAAGTCGAACTCAAATGTGAGTATCACAATTTGCAATCATTGCTAAAAGTAATTTGTATTATTTGATTTCGTTTTCTTTGATGACCTGAGTTTCGTTTACTTTGTTACATTTAATTGGATTTATTCTGATTCTGATCTGTACAGTGCATACCTCGCGCTGCGAGTATTATCGCACATAGCAAGAGAGAGAAACAGAAGGGATGTCATAAAAACTACATTGTACATCAGTAAATGAAAGAGGGAGAAAAAGGAGAAATTTTAATATCAGATGAGTGTGAGGGCAATAAAACATAGAGGGGTCCAGTCTCATGATGTGAGCCATTTAGCGGCTGCAATAATATGATTGAAATGTTTGTCACCACTCACAATTTTAGTAGAAGTCGGTTTGAGAACTGCGAGTGTTTTAATTTGAAATTGGAGATTATAATTTACTTGTAATGCAAAACCTAAATTTACCTAAAACGAAATAGACCCAATGATGCTACATATATTTAATAAAACATTATTAACATCCTTGAAAAATTAATCACTAGTTAAATATACAGCTACAGATGACTTCATCACGCAGACTGACAGCACTGACAAATTTAAACAACTTATTACGGCTAGTATTTGTAGCCAAGAAAGAAGCGATAAAGTCCACCACTGAGCCGGAGGTTATCACCCCCATGATGGGCATACTGGTCCTTTAGGGATTATCCTGATAGATGTGGATGTAGACATTACATTATGTCAATAAACAAAATATGTCTTTTCATATTTGCAGACCATATTTTCCTTGCTATACTTTCCAATAACATAATAATATTTCATATGGCTGAGTTTTTGAAAATAATCTAATAAAAAACATGAAGGGAAACGCATATGGAGTTGTATGTAAGAGTTAGAATTTAAATAAAAACCATTGAACATATTTAGTATTCTATATTGTGATATAAGAACCATCACGGTTTTTTGTATAAATAATATAATTCTTGATTTACCAGATTACACATGTTGATAAATTTAGATTGGCAGTTACTTGTCTTATCACTTCAGTCACCTAGTTTTGATTTATGATTTCTGAGTGCAAAAGTCCATGCCACTTGAGTGTCGCTGTTTATCTGAACAAATCTATTGTAAGGAATAATTAATCAGTTGGTCTATTTACGGGACCTTGAATCGAAACTTTGGCACGGCTTTAATGCTTGTGCTTATCGTAATGTTATCAATTGTGTAGTGGGTTTATGATACTTGGACTAGTCAATGCTTGTCAAGTGTCTATTAGCCCTTTCCTTAACTTGTGGAACATGTTTTGGCTCTTAACTATTAATTATTTGATATTTACCTTAAATAGTTATTGGCTAGTTGTTTACTCTTCGGTCAGTGTTGGGATGAACTGTAGACTAGAAGCAACCAGTCGAGGGCATTTTAATCAGTAAGCAGGCAAATGGGTCAAACGTGATATTTTGATCAGAAAGGTGGTAATCCATTTTTTTTTAATTTAGAGACAACTGGGAATTGATAAAATTCAGCTCACTATTGAGTCCAAGATGTTTTTTACTCTAATGATTTTCTCATAGTAGTGTGGTTAACCATATTAAGCGATGCCGTGCTAACGTCGGTCTATGCTAGCTTTGTAAAGGGCCAATAGTGGTTCAGACAATAGGTCAAGCCATGTACCGAGATACATAGTGGTAACGGTGTTATAATTATGCTGTGGTTCCCGAAAACATTGTTAAATACCTAAGTGCACAGGAGAAAGCTTGCCCCTGTAACCTAGATGGTAGAGCACCAGACCCGGTAATCTGGAGGTAGTGGGTTCGAGTTGCATCAGAGGTATAGGTTTTTCTGCACATTCCTATCCAACCAATCACATTAGTTTGACTTTTTATATGTGCACCCTTGCAGACACTTACGTAGCTTGCCAAATTATGTAACATATGTCATCGACTCTCTAACGGGTATCAGCCGGCCCTTCTCACTTTCCCAGTGCATATATACCCACAGTACCTGTGGATAAACTCAGCTAGTATTTACGTATGGCCAAGCTATCCAGAGCAGTTGGAATACAGTACCTCGTTCCAGAATGCAACAGAGGAAGCGCCCTTATTTTTTGCTGGGGTATTAACTCGTGATTTTCTGGTCTGTAGGCTAATGTGATGCTCGCCGATGCGCCCTCTCCTGTAATCGCGTGTTGACAACCATTGTTCTGTCTAAGCGCCCAAATATACCTTTGCTCGCTACATGCGAAGCTTGGGTGTCTAATCTCATCACAAGAGTTCATCAACGTTGAGCGTTATCTCATCACCAAAGGAGCCGTATCTTATCTCGGCTATACTCAAGTGTTTGCTAACTCGAATCCATTGTGGCCAGTTGTAGATCTGGGGACACTTCTGTCTCTAATCTTATCTTGTCGCAGACGCTAGTTTCGTTTGATGTTACGGCTATTTTATATTTTTACCATACAGTACGAGGGGGCCCAACAAGTGCACTCCGTTCTTGATAATTAGGAAACAATATATATAAAATTCATATCTGTTACTCACTGTTGGTTTTATTTATTATTATTGCTTATTATAGCTAGCGGTCATCAATAAATCAATAAGGCAACCTAACATATTTGCTTTATTGTTGACCACTAACTGTTTATTAAAAATCAGTGCAAATGTCTTCTACACTGGCAATCAATAAAGTAGATATGTGTGTACTATGTTGTTATACCATTGTAAAGCGTCGCTGATAACTAGTTAGTTGAAGAGGCACTATAGATACAATAATAATGATACATAATAATAAGTCTACCTGGAGGTATCTTCCCATTTATTAGTGTGGATACCATTGTTTAATAGTTGTAGAGGCACTATAAATCCAATAATAATAGGAATACTCAAGTGCTAATGATTATATTATATACATTGTTTCATGACGTATTTACTAAATCTAATAAATGTAGTATAAGGTCATTGGGTAGCAATCATGAAATTAGCCATCACCCGATATCAAATGGCCATGGGAAATTCAGCATTCTTTTGACTCACCTATGTGTAATTTTAGTTCCATTACCGCCTCCCACACTCAACCTTGTTAATAATATTTGTTGTATACAAATTTGTGTTGTGTGCAGACTTTTGTTGTATACAATCTTCTGTTGTATCTAATCATTTGCCCTGAACAGTCTTTTGTTGTGTGAAATCTTGCGTAGATCTAATCATCATAGTGGACCACCAAATTTTTCACAGGTATCAATGCGTACTTGGAATACATCGCTGTTACAGTTTCTCAGGATTACACAATCTGAAATTAGTGCAGACCTTTTGCGAACATTGCGCAATATCTACTGCAATTATGGCAGGACTTTTGCGAGCATTGCGCAATATCTACTGCCATTATGGCAGGCCTTTTGAGAGCATAGCACCCCATCTAGAGTAGTTAATCTATTTAATCGAGCTTTGAAGAATGCGGTTACCTAATTTTGTTTGGTGCAGGTGTTAATGATTAACAAAATCTTGTCATGACAGAAATCATAAGATAGGTATATCCAATACAGTCATTCATCAACCTCTGTTTTGACCTTCCATTTACCTCGCAGTGATTTATCAACCAATATTTTGACCTTCCATTTACCTCGCAGTGATTTATCAACCAATATTTTGACCCTCCATTTACCTCGCAGTGACTCATCAACCATTGTTTTGACCTTTCATTTACCTCTCACTGATATATGTCCAAAAATATACCTGCTTCTTCTGCAACCTGAAAATATCCTTAATAAACCAGCTGCCAGTTTGCTTAGGCAGTTAATTCAAAGTCCTAATCTTCACTTCCAAACGCACGAACATTTCTTATATCAATAGTGTTCACGAACATCTCATGTTATACGAATGGTATTCACGAACATTTCATGTTATACGAATGGTATTCACGAACATTTCATGTTATACGAATGGTATTCACGAACATTTCATGTTATACGAAT
>WURV02197959.1:0-11858 GCA_011762755.2 Epimenia babai
ACGATGTGGTTTGAAATAATTATAGTCTCACTTAGAAGACGACCCCCCCCCCCCCTTTGAATCTAGGTTTTGGTGAAAAAAGGTCGTCTTGTAAGTGAGTATATACGGCAAGTCAAAATACAGCAATCAAAAGCGCGATAATACAAAGGTACTAGAAGATAAAGGATATGTAGCTAACTTGATCATGGGGAGGTATGTCGCCTGGGAAATGGGGCTTTTGGTACGTGTAATCCGAGAGGACGCTGTTATCGCTAATGAACCAATTGGAACGATTTTATCTCGATACCTGTATATACAAGTGTGTTTTATATTCCTACTTCCAGAGTAATTGATGAAAACGGGATGACTGAAAACTATATGCCTTAGGGTACCTTAGTCAAGTGGTAGGACCATAGGAGTCGTAAGTGATAGGTCGCGGTTTGGAAACCACCCCCAGAGGACATTTCTGCTATGATCCTCATTAAGTCATTCATTACCGACTGTTAGTGTAAACTGTCAAAATGTAGGAGTGGTCGTTTAACATCTTTGGCTCGTGACATATGGAGAGTGAAATATATCCAATAATAAGGAAGAACATACGTAGTTTGAATCCGTTGAGGACTGAGAAAGATCCCGACGGGGTGAATGGATAATTAGTTATTCCCGTGCCAGGTGCAGGTGTATAAAAGTGAGCCACGACCGTCGGCCGTCATTTTCCAACGGCCTCATCGACTCTGTCACGTTTGAAACGTTTTGTTGCTCTTTGAAACCTGTAAGTAAAAAATAAAAAAATAACCACCTATCTGACTTTGCATATCTTAATGATTATGTTCACTACTATAGTCACTGGTTAAAAATCAATAACATTGCGTACTGTAGACTGTTACGTGTGGCGTACTTTACGTTTATAGTATTGCATAGTGCTTATCGTGTCGAAATACGGTTAATAGGGTTATATAGTGTGCATCGTGTTCCATATCGCATATCATTTCGAAAACTGAACACTCGGTATCATGCTGTATGTATACCGTGTGGCAGACCTAAAGTTCCTCAATTGTTTGTTTATTATAATGCATACCTTTGGCAGTTAGCGTAGTGGTTAGAACGGTTGATTCATGAATCCAGAGGAGCCGGTTCAATTTCTGCTCTAGCTAGTATACTTCTTGTTCCTTTTTTAGGACAAATCGCTTTGACCTCTTGTGTCCATTAGGGTTTGGGTAGCCCGTGCAGTGTGGTTCTGTTAGGTTTTTCTTTGACGTAACTGTGCTTCAGATACTTTAAGCATAATCTCTATGTCTTTACCTTCCCACTATATCCTCATCCCAAACAACCATTAACTATCATATACTTAGCGGATTTGAGACATATTGAGTCTGTGTACGTTTGATAGCGGTGGCGTGGATGAGAAAAGGTCAAGTATCTGCCCAGAATCGGTGGGTTTTTCACAGTAGACGTTTTCCCCAACCGCTGATAAGTGAGGCTAAGACCAATACATTTATCGTGTTAATCACATTTATAGGCGGATGTAGAGCAGCCATGAACAACAATTACCATTTCAATCATCCTGTATCTACATAGTGCATGTATATAATAACAACAACAAGGCTTTAGTTTGTGCCACTAGGAACAACCCCCATATTTGTTGATAATGGCGGAGTACTAATGACAATATATTATTATGAAATTGATAATTATTTTCTAAGCAAATTCCTTTGCCTAGTTTCTGCAACTCTCCATGATGGCCCGTCAAAGTAAGTCGTGCGAAACTATTGTGTTTGACAGATTCTCCTGACAAGATGAAGACGTTGATGATTTTGTGTATCGCGCTGTGTCTGCTGGTGTCTGCCGTCCACTCAGCGAAGCGCGCGCGCGTCGGCGGAGGTCAGTAACGCCTCATGCTATCCCAACAGCGTATTGCTTTCAAAGTTTTGCTTTTGACATTTAAGTGTCTGACCAATGCCGCACCATCATATCTGGCATCCCTAATATCTGTAAGAAACACCGGTAGATCGACCAGACAAAGTCAAACACTCACTCTCACTGTACCACATTCCAAAAGGGTCAACTTTTGGGACCAGGCCTTCGCCGTTGCCTCGCCCATTCTCTTTAATTCTCTATCATTACACATCAGACAACCCACAGAGATAAACACGTTTAAATCCAAACTAAAAATATATCTTTTCTCCACTACTTTTTGCTAGGTTGACAAGGACTTGTTACATTATTTTTATCATGCATACTCCCATTGCTATATTACATCTATACTTTTATGGGTTCTAATGTAAGGCTATGTGATTGTCTTATCTGTTGCATTCTCTGTTGTTATTGTATAATGTTACTCAATGTAATCGTATTATCATTGTCTCTGTTCTGTGTTATTGCATAATATAGTTAATTAATCCTGTGTGACTGTTTCATCTAACTAATTTCTCCCGGCCAATAAAGGCTCTCAGATGAGGTTCACAATGAAATGTTTTGGGCAGGTATTCAGCGCATATACAATACCTCCGACAGTAGACTAACGGCTTCCCCGGTTGAGTTGATTAAAACTCAAAATTTAGTCGCGTTGTTGTTTGAATATAATTAAGTTTTTTTACATCTCAAGCTTGTTCTCAATACCAATTAGCCCGAAATAAGCTGTTGATGGTGGTCCATATGTTAGAGAAGTTACCTATGTCTTCGTCATGCCTAGTTATAGGTGGTTAAATCAAATCGAAATATTACGTCATGAAACTTAATTTTGGGATATGCAATAATGGAATTTCAAAAAAGAAAATTAGAACTTGCTCTAAATAATCAAAGAGCGTATGCATCAGATGAATGTGTCCTGCGTATATGCATTCTAAAGAATCGAAATATTTGTTTAAACTTTGAAAAAAGTGTAAAATTCAGTCGGTGATCGGCCTCATCATCTAAATCTAATTATTCATAAGCCAATTTTCAGGCGTCCTGAATATTTCATGCGATTCCATTCATAAATTTTTCGTAATGTAGTTGACCTAATGTAGTCAAACAGATGGATACCGGCAAAGACATAACTTGCTTGACTTGGCGGAAGTAACAAATGATTGTTTTTGTATCGGACTATTCTTCACGTCGATGATGACGTCAGTTCTGTCGGTAATGCTTGTAGCGCATGCCCATTGGTGATTTCTTAATGTAATTATTGTTCCGCATTGTTTATTTTAACAGCAGTGAAACTGTCGAAGCGAGACGCGAACACCGATCTCGGGAGATCTCGAACGAAGCGTTCGTCTGAATATTACTTCTGCTATTGCTGGGTGCGAAGGGGCCGGTTTATCCGCTGGTACTTTATCATCATACACTGTGAAATTCCTCGTTCCCCAAATATTTGCTGCCACGACGAGTGCGTAAAAAGATTCGGATAAAATCAACGACATTTGATCTTCCATTCCACATATATATTACTTATATATTAACAGTGTGCAAAATTAGAACACCATACCACCACTATATTACATCATTTTATAATAAATATTATGTCTTGATGTTCAAGATAAACTTTAACTCAGTAAAATTATTTGTTCGTATTCATAAAAATATTAAATTCTGACATAAAAACCTTTTTTTTCCTAACTGATGATTAATGTTTCTAGAAGTTTTTTTTATTGTTTTTAGATTATTAAATAATTTTGCACACAGCTTTTAATAGATTTTTATATTGCACAAATGGATTTATGTAGGAAAATCCATTTTTCGAATAGAAAATTTTTGGTTTACCCTGACTTTCGCGAAAAAACACGCAACTTGAACAGCAGTTATCTTATTACACCGTTGATTATTACAATTTGAATAGACAATATCAAAAAGATTATGAAATTAACGTTTATATCTTAATACACTAATGCACAGCAAACAGGTTTGTTTGTTTGTTTAACGAAAACCTTACACTCGGAAACTGATATTGGAAGAGGTCTTTTTATTTCGGAAAAGTTGATAAATAAACGTATTGAAAACAACGATATTTAAAAAATGAATTCAGAAATTTCTTCAATATTAGTCGACCACAAAATAAGTATTTCGCATTGAATTTGCCGCTTTCCACACAGTGATGTCAAATTTATTACAACATGACATTTTCCGTTTTATTTTGCTACTGCCGCGTTATTCCAACATTGATATTAATTTGTTAAAACTTTTACACAATTCGATTATTTGTTGGATGAAAAATTTATTCAACCATGGTTCCTCTTGTAAAAGTATGCAATATCATTTTTATCATAGCTAAATCAACACTTGCTACGCTTATGCTATTCTGTGCACTCTCTAGTATACGTATGACTTGCTTTTCTAATAAATACTTTATGCTTATTTCATTATATTTGTTTCTGATTTTCCTTTCTATGGGAAAAAATAACTACTGCATTTCGCATTAGCAATGCATTTATTGCAATATCGCAAAATACTCAGCAAGACGAAATCCATTAATGACAAACGAATACAAGGAGTTTCACAGAATTAAAAATGAAGCCAAGCCGATACGACTGGGTACATTTTATACACCACAGATGGCAACATTTTGAAATGGGTCCGGGAGATTATCTGCTCTTATTTCCTGGTTTCGAGATTGTACCCGGAAGTGACTTTGCGCCCTAACCAGTATACTACCGGCTGAAAACGCCATGAATACGAGGGTCTAGCCACACTTTGTAAAGTACAACATTTATAGACCGCAAGTATCAGCCAATTAAGGCTTCCAGATACGGTTTGCAATGAGAGGTTATTTTGAGCTATTCAGCGCATATACAATACCTTCGATACTCACATATCACCCCGCCAAGGATAATATCGAGTATCTACCCATTTTGGAAGTGGGTTTACTCCAGCAATCGGGGATAAATGACTTTTTGAGGATCACAGCAGAAACGACTGGTGGAAGGTTTCGAACCCCGCGACCTTCCAGTTACGAGTCCGGTGTTCCTACCACTCAACTAACTGCTTCTCCATTCGATTTTGATTCAGAAGACCTTGTGTTGATCTCATGTGAGTGTACATGAGGTGTTTTCTAAACAAAACTTGCCTTGTACTCCATTGACCCATGGTGGCCCAGGTGAACCGAACACTGTGGTTATGTAAATGATTCATCCCTTTGATGTAGCCACGCCCTAAATGTATATACGTACGCACTTTGGATGGACTCTCTGGTGTTTCATCATTCAGAGACTTGGCAAATTGTAAAACATATGTATGCTCTCTGATGACATTTGGAACCAGTGGCATGTTTGAATCGTACGTCAATTTTTTGTCTAAGCTTGGTTTCTTCACTACAGTCCCCCCCCTACTTATGAATCAGACAAATACATTAATCATATTAACCATATGCTAGAGTTGTAGGAACCATAATAGCCTACACAATGAGGTAATTCCTCGCCTATAGAAAAATACATACATAATAGCTAACGTGTAACGGGCATGAAAGTACGTGCAACGGGCATGAAAGTACGTGCAACGGGCATGGAAGTACGTGCAACGGGCATGAAAGTACGTGCAACGGGCATGAAAGTACGTGCAACGGGCATGAAAGTACGTGCAACGGGCATGAAAGTACGTGCTCATTTTATGAATCTGTATGTGCTAAATCTACACAAGTAAGATTAGTAAAAAAGTTTCGAGCTACGTAGATCAAGACAAAAATTAGATTTAGAATAATGTAGATATAGACAAACGTCGATCCAGAGTGAGATATATCTAGGCCAAGTCAGACTATCGTAGATATAGACAAACGTAAATGTAGACAATGTAGATCTAGACTTTGGTAGATCTAGACTAGGGTAAATATAGAGAACGGTAAATCGGGACAAAAGTAGACTGAGGCAAAAGTAGATTAAGACAAAGTAGATCTAGACAAATGTGGATCTGGACCTAGAGGGATCTAGAGAAGAGTAGATCAAGACAAAGGTAGATCAAGACAAAAGTAGATCCAGACAAAAGTATATCGAGACAAACGCAGATGGCAACAAAGGTAGATTGAGGCAAAAGTAGAAAAGACATAAGTAGATCTTTGCAAAAGTAGATTGAGACAAAACTAGATCTTAAAAATTAGATCGAGACAAAAGTAGATCTTGACTTAGGGAGATTTAGACAAAAGTAGATCTAGACAAAAGTAGATCTAGACAAAAGTAGATTTTAACAGATGTTTATCTAGACTGAGGTACATATTAGACTAAAGTACATGCATAAAAAATGGATCAAAATTAATCTAGTAATATTCTGAAATTAGAAAAAAAAACAATAACAATATTTTTTTAATAATAGAAAATGTCACAATGATGAAATTAAATTTATTTGATTAAAGTGTACTGATTAGCTTAGCTGTCAAACACCCTTTACATTAAACAATAGTCTAATGATCTGAAACTATAATGTAATTATTTAAATAGATATAAAATTAATACCACTTATTAAAACTTATGAATTTTGCTTCGTGTTAAAAATAAAAGGCTATTATATATCTTCATTATTCACGATGTTTTTACATTCGAAAGCTAATGACAGGTGTCGGTAGCGCGTCTTCAATAGAGATACGAAACCGGTCGTAGTAAGGGGAATAATTCAGAGAGTGCAAGAGAATAAACAGGGGAAATAAGAAGACGACCAAAAATTGTATGTTATAAGAGCAGACAATCATCGAAAATCTGTTGCAAGTGAAATGAAATGATCTGATCAAAATATCGAACGTACAGGGCAGTTTATTGTTGAACAATATTGAATGTTTAGCAGTTTTTATCATAATAAGTGAACAGATTCAAAGGATAAATACCACATTCCTGCACTGGGAAAATTATGCCGCCATTTCTAGCTGCTTTTGGTTAAATTCGTGATAAGTCGCCATTTTGTGACAGCTCTCCGCATTTCGAACTTTTGACTCATTGAAAAATAGGAATCTAAACGAAATGCTATAAAAATTATTCATCATCATTAATTAATTAATAAATTATTGATTCGCCTCCTTCGCCTCCTATCACTTAAGAATGCAACCAGGAATATTTTTAATGAATACATGATGTAACTGTATCATACGAAAAATTAGAGTAAATTTCAATATTGAAACCGAATATTAATCTGTTGGGGTTCATAAACATAACTTTCTATTTTTCGAAGCAAAAATGGACCGTGCAGACGTGTGTCTGACTCGGTTAGTTATTCGTCATATTTAACCCCGCTAAAGCCCAACCATATATACCATGAACCAAAAAATAACAATAGCTATCTGCTGTCTAATTACGTTTCAAAGGAACCGAAGACTCTATAGATATATTGTTTTGATAAACCAATGGATCTCAGAAAAATTCCTATCGAAGGTGATTTACACTAAATGTAGCGGTAACAGGAAATACCTTGCAACTATCTCTTGGAACAGGCGATAATCCAATTTAATGTCTCTGACTGTCACATATATACGTGAAGTCATCCTCGGCATCATGAAACTTTGGTTTTACAATTCAAGCCAGAGATTAACTATAAAAAAGGTATCTTGCCAAGTGAAATCATAGAGTTCATGTAAAGGTGAGGTTTTGGTGCTACTTTAAAATTAAAGGTCAGTCGCACCTACAACTTTGCCCTGTTACATCCCTAAGATATTTTTATAATAAACCACTCCAGGACAAATCATTCTCAATATTCAAGCACGAAAATCTTGCTCATTTCCTATCGTGGAAGGCGCGGGGGGAAATACAGGTTTGTGTTGGTTCGAACTCGCAACCTCTTGCATGAAAAGCAGCCCTTCTAACCACTACACCACTGGCGCCAACGTACGTTGTACTTGCCTAAATTGCTACAGACATCAATAGAAACTCAAATATAACTAATGATTTGACCATGGGATCTTTCGCAAACTAGCTGTCAAACAACCCACGATATGTCAACGCTCTTAACTGATTAGTTTAAAACTGAGTTGTGTGCCCCTATGCACTGCTTCTCGCTCCCTCAACACTTCTCGCAGATATGAATCATTTGCAAGAACAGGGAGATTGAAATAATTGCTTATTAGTATCGCACTGAAATATTGTCAATGCACCAATATAGCCCAACGTTACGTTGTTTTAACATGTCATTGTGGAAAAATGCTATAGCGATATAACTAATACTATCCAGTGAAGCCTTATTATTTGTTATCTTTGACAGATCACAGATCTAAAAATACCGTACTTACAATAACAACAAAACGTTAGATTTGGTATAGAACAGTCGGAAATATGTTGGTAATTTGACTCAAAAACTACATTCATTGATGGGGTGGCCATCTTATAAATCTGTCACTTATATAAAAAACGTAGATGAATTATATTTTCACAAAAATGCATCATCGGACAATTGTTTTAGAACTGTTTCTTATATACACAAACATACATTGTCATTGCTTAAAGTTCAAATTACATATGTATGACCCTGGGCTTTAGAGGGCTGATCGTGTTATATATTCAGTGCTTAAGTAAATGTTATATTAGCGTATAAAGTAAACTTAGCAGCAGTAGCGTGTATATATGTCCAGTGTGTCCGTAGCTCAGACGGTAGAGCGTTTGGCTGTTACGCCCGACGCCCGAGTTCGACATACTATAAAAATAAAAAATATGTGAGAAAGTGTAAATTAAGTCTAATTTGACTATTTCTAGTCATACTATAATTACAGTATACTACTGGTACAGTTATTTACGTACTCTACTCGTGTAGTCTGAGCGATTAGTGGAACATACCGTGACAGTAAATCAATCAACTAAAATTACAGTTATCGATAAGTGGCTCGAAGGAATTACCGGATTGGAATCCTTAATTTCCTAGGAAGATTTCACGATCAAGAACCTTAAGTGACACCTAAATCACATTCGATAATAATTATAGCCGCATCGATAAGGTTGTTGTAAATAGACTGGCCCCATTACATAATTAGGCCTACGTGGCAGATTTTAGGTCAACCGCTGCCGATGATTGTAGAGATGTGCCATAGACAGGCGACGGAAAAGTTTAAAAGTTTCAGAAAAGAGTGGCTCAGTTCTGTACGATCTTGCGATAACTTTTCAGAAAAAATGTAGTGTTATACATGTACGGAGACGATAAGTACGGCCGTAAACCCATGATAATCAAGGTGTCAAACCGTCACAAGATGATTTTACGCGGCCACGCCTGAAACTCCGTCTTAAAAATGCAAACCCCTACGAAAATCAACACCTGTCATCACATGTCAATCGCATCTGTATTAATGTATTATAATTGTTAAATTTATTCTATCATCGAATATATTTTTACACGAAAATTTGCTGAAACGTAAGAGTCGACATAAGAAATCGTATCCTGAATAAATACTGCAAAGAATTAACACTTCGGCTTACTAATAAAAAACTATGCACGTCCTTTCAACGCATTTTCTAGTTAACTATTTGAACTGTAATGTTGGTTTTATTGGATATATTAAGTGTATATATGTATATAGAACATGAATCATTCTGATTGCTGTACCACTTTACCTGTATGTCGTATATCTGTTGTGTTGAATAAATAATCAAGATAAAAAATAATATTTAGATACTCTAGAGATTACTGTGTTTATCACGTCATATCATACGAAACGTAAAGGAAACACCTGATAAAATAACTAACATAACTATTTACCCAGGCTTTTGTATACAAGTAGCCTATACTCCGTCAAGTGTACTCTTTGTATACTTTATGGATTATCATAAACCCTTTATTATCCTTATTACCTGCCATTCATTAGGTCAGTGTCTAGCCCATCCTGCGCCATCCATAGTATAATTATCATATGTGCGGTATTTCTAAATAAGGATTTCATTAATTAATCCAAAACTACACCATAGTTTCTCGAACTATTGATTATATCCGATGCCACATGAGAAGAATATTACGACTAGCGATCTCCATTGCATTTCAGAGCAAAGTTTATTTTAGTCTAATCCCGGTTTAATGTATAATAATTCTTAGTTTTTATTAGTGAGCCGAATTGTTAATTCTTTTTGGTATTTATTCAGGATAAAATAAAAATATATTCGGTATTCAAAGTTATGTAATAGATATAATTATTATGGGGAATTACTGGGTTTTTGTTCGTTCCTGTAGTTTTCCATAAGCAGCAGCGCTAAGTTAGGCACGCAATCGGCGTAATTTGATTGACAGTTTTCCGAATATGGTGCGCTTAGTTCTTCGAAGATTCTGCAGAAATAAACAACTACGAATCGGCAAATTCTATTGGTCAAGAACCACGGTGTGTCCGGAAGATTCTCGAAGGCAACACAAAGTTGTATAAACGCCTACTTTACATCGATGGTTGGCCTATTCTACAACAAAGTTTAATTTAGTCTATCCGGGTTGATATCGTGTAGTTTCTACGATTATTCGTTGTAAGTGTTCCAATATGAAACCCCTCACTATCGTTGCTTCGTGTATAATATTTCTACGTCGTTAATGCATTAACATGAGTGTTAATTCCTCGTAATCATTTTTTAAAGATAGAGTTTTGTACACCGACGTACGTTTCAGCATATTTTCGTGTTAGAGTATTTTCAATCAAAAAAATAACTTTAACAGTTCCCACACATTGATTGCGAAATGTGTCAGCGCGGCGCTTCTGCGATATCGTCCGTTATTTATTAAGGACCGCCGCCACATTAATATTTATAGAGTACATTCTTTTACCTCGCGTCTTGGCTGATAACGACCGGAGCCGGTCAAACGATTTACCGCCAACCGATTCACCGGTACTTGATGCCATTTCCCGTATACCACCGCGTTCCGTATCACCGACACTCCACTGTTTGTTCGAACGCCCCCTTGATGCCTTGTAACGCCGAGAACATTTGTTTCTCTATACTACAGACTATAGAAACAGTAATTATGATCACATCGGCTTATAACCATCCCTCCCAAGGCCACGGTGATATGTTCACCAACGCATATAATCATAAGCATTATGAATTATAAGTAAGTAAAGTCAAAAATTCGATTATTTCTTAAATAGTAACATTTCTGCACATCTTTGTGTATTTTTTTTCGTTTTTACTAGGCTACTGCACATTACGCGCGATATATAACCATGGTGATATATTACATCAACCAAAATGCGCCAAGACATACTATCGCATGTACGGCGAAACGCTAATCGCGTAAAATCGGGACATGTAGCGAGTCCTGCTGGTAAACTCAAATGGGGTTCCCAGCAAACCACCTCGACATGCCTCTGTGGTGCCCCGTCATGTGACTTTAACCACATTCTGATTGAGTGCGACTCGTTTGGCCCCAAACCATCTATTGCGGATCTCGCAGACATGACAAACAAAGCATCACGCTAAAAGCGATAGCGGACAATGTATGATGACATATTCAAGATATTATGCCTTCATATGTTTTCAGGTAATGAAACTGAAAGGGACTAACATTACATCATAGGAAGATCGACAACATGCGCAGGAAATACGTTACACAAGCGAAACAACCTAGATAAAACACCAAAGAGTATTAGCTACTGTAACACTAGTGAAAATGTCAAACAATTTTTTATCAATAACACACAAAATATAGCCGGAGAGAAATGCACAGGAAAAAACCTATACCCCTGATGGGACATAAGAGCTATGGTTATCCTAATTACCATCACACAAAATATAGAATAAATAATAATGTATATAGTATAGTAGACGTGTAGTAGATATAAAAATGTATATTCGACGTGAAAATATACTAACAATTATGAAATTTATTAATGCTCATGTATGACCTATATATAATATATAAAACACTTTCTCACGACTGCGGTTATTTTCTATACCACTATATACGTAGTTTGAGACTAAATGCACCCTATTCGCCGTATATATTACCCTTTTCAATCTAGTTCATGACATGAAAGA
>WURV02197970.1:0-11857 GCA_011762755.2 Epimenia babai
ATACTCAAAAGGATAATTAATTACCTTTCATATATCTGGATAAGCCTTATGAATTTTACAATAGCGGCCTATTCAGCTCGAGATACAATAATATCCCGAAATGCGAGCTCGATTTCTCAACAAGGGGCATGTGACAATGCTGATCAGGTTTCATCAGTTTTATGATACAGACACAGATAAAACGAACGACACTTAAAGCAAACCCACTAATTTAGCAAACACTGTTTATTCTAGCCCTTTCTCGTACGCGGTAACGTATGGACAGAGGCGGAAACGTACGGACGGAGACGGAAACGTACGGACGGAGACGGAAACGTACGGACGGAGGCGGAAACTTACGGACGGAGACGGAAACGTACGGACGGAGGCGGAAACGTACGGAAGGAGGCGGAAACGTACGGGTGTCCGCAAAAATCATTGCGGTCCAAGAGGCTGGAGAAAGTAGACAGAAAAATATTGTCCATAAGTGTTTATGATCCAGACAGGGATAAAACGAACGACACTAAAAGCAAATACACCAATTTAGCGAACATTGCATTTTCCAGACCTTTCCCGTACGCGGGAACTTACGGGCGGAGGCGGAAACGTACGGATGTCCGCAAAAGTCATTACGGTTCAAACGGCTGGAGAAAATAGACAAAAAAGTATTGTCCATAGGTGTGGCCAGCTAAACATATTTAATATTTATATTTGAAATGACAACGGTATCATATATGGAGGCGACATATTGTCATATTTTCGACAGAAATTTTGGGTTTTTGTTCCACTGTCAATACAACTGCGCAATCTCTTCCATATCTCTACGATGCATGGGTAAAATATAACATATCTTATACCCAAATTTATGGGTTGCCGTGCTAGCCATATCGCATCTTGCAAGAGTAAAGCTAACAATATTTTACTAAGATAATCGTTTCAACTGAGAAATTAGATCTATACAAGCCTAAAAAACACGTATTGAAACTGATCTCGGTCAGTCCATTGAGTGGTATCTTTCCTTTTCGCGTTACAGGAACATTCTGATGAACGATTATATTTTCGTATTTCGACATACGCATGCATAGGTGTACGACTTGTAATAATAAGACCATCACACTATATTTTGTAACAAAAATTACGGGAGAGGGCACTGAAACAAACAACTTACATAACATTATCCAGCGATGTCCGGATATTGCCTTGTCGTGTGTTCTTCAAGTTTTGTTACTGTTCTCCAAATAATAACGTGTGTTATTTAATATTGTCGTGTGTTCTCAGTATATAGCATATATGTAGTCCGAACACTATTGTTTTTTAATATTGCAGTGTGTTTTTTTACGTATAGTGTTGTTATTCACACATTGGCTTGGAATATCCAAATATTTTGTGTGTTCTAAGCATAACGCCGCGTTTTCTCCGAATATTGCGTGTGTTCTTCATAACGGTATTATGGCATACGCTACCTTGAACGGGGAATAATATACGTCATATACATTACGCAAACAGTTGTAAAAAAAATACGCAGAGAGGCCTATACCGAAGCAAAATACCCTTGTTTACCCCGCAAATTCTACCAATAGTTGCTATTCCCCCCGTAAGCTTCATTCTACAGCAGCTTTCAGCCGTGACGCGACGAGAAAACATTACCACGCACTTGAAAAAGTCAAGCTTTTCAAATATGCTTTGGAATGCAGAAAATTGTATAAAAATGAATTGGGGGTAACACCTAGGTCATGACGATAGAACGAAATTTGCTTGACTCTGCTTGTGTATAACATAACTTGATGAATGTCATGCGTTGTGAATGTCATGGTCCATTAATAACACCGACCGGATGTACCCCGCTGTAGCAGCGATTGACTCATCCGTGGTATGCCTCTGGCGATGACAGTTTCTATCTTTGTACCGGGTATGACAGAGGACAACGTAAACTTGTGAACGGATACGGTGTAAAATTGATGCCTTTGAAAGTTTGGATGTTATTGCCCTTCACGTTTTAAATATCAGTGGTCGTTGAGGGATGGGGTCAACCGTCCTTACAATGTGGTGGTAATTAGGATAGCCAATGTGGTTCTATAAATAGTTGGAAAGAATTGCACAGGAACAAACCTATACTCCTGATTGGACTCGAACTCACGATCCCCAGATAAGCGGTTAACCGAGCACCAGACCGGTTATCTGGGGTTCGTGGGTTCGAGTTCCATCATGGGTATAGGTTTTTCCTGTGCATTTCTCTCCAACGTCCTTACAATGTAAATGTCTGTGCCTTCGACGGTTGACGAGTCGATGTCGGCGAGAACGCTAAAAGATTACGAGAAATACACCCCATGTCAAATCGATCTTGCAGTAGGCGACTTTGCCTGCATTGTATTTCCTTTTTTTCGATATTTATCCTACTTTCCACTGTGCTATTCAACATTGTTATTCATTTCATGCTCACTGTAAATGTACATAGTTGTATCCAACATTGATCTGTATACCTGTATACTGTTAGATGTTAATTTTATATGACTCAAGTAATTACATTATAGTCTTAGACCATTAGGCTATTGTTTCATGTAAAGTATGTTTGACAGTTCTGCTAATAAGTACACTTTAAACAAATAAATTTCATTTCATTAATTTCATTGCATTTCATTTCAGTAGCATGGTTGTCGCTAAAGAATAATAAATTCTTTGCAGTTTTACATGTATATCCCTATGTCGGTAGGTTGATTGTTCGCCTCGAGCTGAATGTCGGACGAGACGCCCGTTGTATGAATTTTGTAAAGCTGATAGATTCTCCCAGTCTTCATCATTATACACTTTTACTATGTATAGATCGAATTTAATTTCAACTGAATAAATATATCGACTAATACATTGTAATAAGGTTACGTCATGAGGACATACCAATTCATCGCGTAGCCAACTGAGAGATTCATCTATTGAGGACGTCGCGTCCTTGGCCGTGTCAGGTTCCTCTTTAACACTCTCGCATATAGCGCGCTCGTGAAGTCGCGTAAGATACGGTCGATTGTCCAAGTATTGCTCTCGCCAAGCAAGATAACTCGGGCGTCGAGTGTGCAAGTGCAGACGAGTTGCCGTCTCTTTGACCTGCAGTAAAGCTTCCTCCGAGGGGGATTTTGCGTTTTTGTTGTCAACCAGTGGAAAGACGTTATTTTCTGTAACTTTTTGAATATCAGCGACGACGTTATTGTTAAAGTGAATGACGTCTCTATCGTTTATATCAGCTATTACCGTGTTTTGATTTAAGTCGACTTCACTGGTACATTGGTTCTCCGTTTCTTCATCCCTGACGTCGTTGTCACATAACTCAACACGGTCGTTATGAGTAATTAACAAGCCGCCATAGTCGTCCTCGTTGTCTTCAACGTCTTCGCTACGATGACGAATTTTACGATACGGTCCGCGATCTTTCCGTCGGTAACTGAAGCTATAGCTACCACGTAATCGTCTACCGCCTAATTTTTCAGTTCCGCTGACATCGTTCTCCAAAGACGTTACTCCGAAACGTCGTTGTCGTATTTTCCCGTCATTCTCCGGTCGTTTTCGTATTCTGTCGTTTTTTTCCGACTCACTATTTTTTGGAATGTCATCCATTTTGTCGCCGTCAACTCCATCGACATCATAGTCGCTAACGCTGACTGCAGGTAACAAACCCGTACTCCTATAATCACCAATCGTGCACTCGTTCACCTTCATCTCGTTACCAGAAATATCCTTTATAGTGTTCTTGATATTTACGTTTTTATTGATTTCGCCGAAGACATGATAGCCTGTGTTTTCTTGCTCAATAACAGATATACGCTGCACGTTCGAATCATCTTCCGGTATCTCTAAATAGTTCCCCAAATCATTCCCCACGTAATCGGAACGGTCCGTGACGTTATTATTTTTGTGGGTGACAGAAGGCTGATCGATATTATGCATAGTCACGCCGGGGGTTCAGCGCTTTTCCATCCCCCACACGCCCGTCTCGCACCTGCAGACCGTGTCTTGATTTAGAACCGTGTCTTGATTTCGAGAATGTGGTCAACTTGTGGAGATCTGAAAGATTATGAATAACAGCGATATTCAAAAGTGATAAACCCTCAAAACGAATTTCTCGCCTCCCCTTTTTTTTCGCTCTATCATTCTCCCACTGTCTGGCGCCCTCGTCTTCTCTTCCCGACCTTTGCATTAATTCTAAATGCCGCGAACACGGCGGGAGTTGATGTATTGTTATTTAGTATACTGTTGAAATATTTTTAAGGCAATGTGGTATGATACCACGCTTGATCGCGAAAAACAGAAACATGTAAACAAGCTGAAGTAAGCGATATCAGGCTCTGCGACGCAAATTCATAATAATAATAAACATTTTTTTATATTTGATGGCCTGAATATCCATATACATACAGTGCATATATACAACTGTCTGCTATGATCAAATACGCCATTTACAATAACAATAATATATGACCTACAGCAATTTCATGTTATATAATGAGGTATTCATGTGTAAAATACTGTTTTTGTTAATATTGTACTAGTTCGTGTGATAAGTTGCTAAGTGTGTTCAATTATGTATATATCTGAAATGTTGGGTTACCTAGTTTTGAATGTGTGTCACTTATATGTTAGGTGGGCTGTTCGAGTCTGTTGTGGTGGTGATTGTGATTTTTAGATGTTAAGTTGGTTGAAGTTGACTGGCTGTTAAACGTCAGACCTTGCCTCGATGTAGGAACCCATATACTGTGCTATACCAGCAGTTTAAGGCTTGAGCCCTGAAAAGGGCTGACTTGCCAGGGGCTCTTTCGCAGGCACTCTAGTATGCTGGGCCTTAGTCTAGCTATCGGCACCTAAACGACCCAGCCAGAGCATGAGTAAGACGCTGGATGCCACACCAGTATTCAAGGACATAAGGCCCCTGCCCATCTCTCTGTTTGGTGCTGTGGTTTGCCTGTTATTGCATGGGTGTCTGGATGGTGATGTTTTTTCTATTGTCATCGATCACAAATTGTAACAATCACTTGTAATTGTATATCCTCCCTTTAACATAATGATAATAATAATTATTATATTTAGTGTACTGTTAGCATGATTTTTGTGTATCAGTTGTTCCTTGAAAATGTAATTTTATGAGGAAAAATTTTATCAATCTGCCAACAACAGTATTGAAGTTTTTTACAACTCTTATCGTCATATTTATGTAGATTATTTATAAACTTTTTTCTTTTTTCGTCTGTCTTCTTCAGAAATATTTATAAGCGTGGAGTAATAATTCACGTGACCCCTATTATAGTAGTGTCTTGTTAATAATATTTCTGCAAACATTATTTCTTCGGGAACGTAAAAAATTACGAAAATAGTTAAGAGAAATGCACATAAAAACCTATACATCTGATGGGGTGTAGGTATTTCTGTGGATTTCTCATCAATTATTCAGAGAACTGCGATGGCAACCCCCGTTAACACGATGAAAATATTTTCAGTTATTTTCGGGTGATGTAAGTTGAATATATTCACCATCTGTACTAATGGGGCAGATTGGTTAACCATTTCACCTCGTAATACCACTGTATCGGCGCGGAAGCTACATTATCTCCATTATTGTAGCAGCTTAATGGGTTAATTTTATTTCCTAACCCTAATCCTAAAGCCTGGGACGAATGAGATTAGTTCTTAATGAGTCGAGTAACTTTGCAGGTGGTGGTTCTGTGTTTCGCAATGTTCTTGGGCAACTGGGAGCCATCGTCACTAAACATTGGTTACAATGTCGGGCCGCTAGTTGTGGGCCATGAGGGCATAAGTCGGCCTAACCCGATACATCCGGCCCCGTCGTTAGGCCCGTCCGTGCAAACCGTCTACGTTGATTCGTATTCTACTCCTAATAGTGAGTGAATTACGATTTAAGGGGTCGGGACGACGCGCAACGAGGCATTGAAATAGTTAGTGGCTATCTGATGGCTATCTGATGGCTATCTGATGGCTGTCTGATGGCTATCTGATGGCTGTCTGATGGCTGTCTGATGGCTATCTGATGGCTGTCTGATGGCTGTCTGATGGCTATCTGATGGCTGTCTGATAGCTATCTCATGGCTTTCTGATGGCTATCTGATGGCTGTGTAATGGCTATCTGATGGCTATCTGATGGCTATCTGATGGCTTTCTGATGGCTATCTGATGGCTGTGTAATGGCTGTCTGATGGCTATCCGATGGCTATCTGATGGCTATGTGATGGCTGTCCGATGGCTATCTGATGGCTATGTAATGGCTGTCTGATGGCTATCTCATGGCTTTCTGATGGCTATGTAATGGCCGTCTGATGGCTATCCGATGGCTATGTGATGGCTGTCTGATGGCTATCTCATGGCTTTCTGATGGCTGTGTAATGGCTATCTGATGGCTATCTCATAGCTATCTGATGGCTATGTGATGGCTGTCTGATGGCTATCTCATGGCTTTCTGTTGGCTATGTGATGGCTGTCTGATGGCTATCTGATGGCTATCCGATGGCTATCTGATGGCTATGTAATAGCTATCTCTGAGATATGCATGCAAAAATTTCCTAATTAGTATTCAATGAATTTTCCAAATAGTTAAATGTTAGTCCGACAAAACTCAATGTACCGATTCAAACAAAACCCAACCCTTATCTTAAACACAATTTTAACCAAAATCATAGATAAATTTTACCGAAATCACAGACAGCCATTCGACCTTAACACCAACATCCGACATTACCCTTAGTGTTTAGCATACGGGGTATACTATCGCGTTTTCACCAACATCTGAGACGACTCTCGGATGATTTTAGTCAGCAATGAGAGCTAATAGACGAATTTCGATATTTTATTTACGACGTAATTACGTAGTCGCGTGCGAGTCCTGCATATATAATATAATAGCACCAATCGGATCACTAAACGGATATACTACGTCCGGTGTTGCGGTAAGCCGTGACATCCCACATCGCTACCGGTGAGCGTATGTGTGTGTCCTTCTCGAGCGTATTATATATATATATATATACATACATACATACATACACACTTTCATTCATTGCTCCGGCATTCTTGTTCTTATTATATAGCCATCAGTCACACATATAGCAATGCGCTAGACATCCTGTTCAAGGGCACAGCTCGTCCTATTTAACTTATCTGTACAGTGACGTGAATACACTTAAAAACATATCAGTGACCTACATACAGTATAAACCGCATTATCGAATCACGACAGTTTACTCGAATCGTGTTGGTATTGCTCCAGTTGTCCATTGATTTATAACCTACATTTTAATGCCACGTAGATCTTAAGGATTACAGTAACTAATGTTACCACCCACCCACACGTACGGTGACGCAAAAAAAAACGCCGTTGTATGAACTTACAAAACACTTCTGGAATTTTCTAATTTCACTCGCTCACCGACTTTTTTTGTACAATTGTTCTTTCTCGTGTAACGATACGAAAAGTTACTAGTTACTGTAATTAATCAATTAACAAGAGAACTATGAAGTGGTGATGGGTGATAAATCGGCACATGTGTGGCATTAATTATAATTGCGTTATATTTCAAAGTGTAATAACTAAATACAAAAGACACATAGGGAAATCAGCTTTTTGTAACTGGGGTATTACAGCAACAAATGGGTCATTTGGCGGTTGCCTCTAATGAGTAATCTTATTTTCTTGATATATTTATTATTCATTTCAGTTTCAACGTAGTTGTTATAAATATGAGACACGCACACATTGAAGTTCGTACATACCTGTAAATCACTCATTCACACGCTAAAACATAGTAAATCTCTACAGGTTAGTTTTACTAAGAAAATTGATAAAGACAAGAATATTAGTAATTTTTGTCCGTCTGTTACGCCGAGTTCTTTAGGCAGACCTTTACGAGTACAGCTGTCTCATACCGCCGCAGTTCTCAGTCGTGTTTACACTGATTGTGGTGTTTGCAGTGAAATCTCGCATGCTCCTGTCGACGAAAGATGAGTGCATGGACGACGAAGGCTACGGGCCGCGCATGCCCTTGCTCAACCCGGAAATGTGCGAGAGAGCAGACGACGACGACAGCGACGTGGCCCCGTCAAAATCGCCGCTCATTCACACCACGATAAAACCGTCGGAGTCGTTACCGCATGAGGCGCGCGTTTACGTGAGCCCGGAGAGCGATGTTAACGAGACAAGGGAGACAACACCGCAGTACGCTAGCGGCGAGATCGTCGTCACGCCCGATATCGCTACACCGGCATTACGTAACGTGACGGTAGGACGCAACATGTCGTAAATCGTATCGGTCGGTAGCTCCCTGAAATACACCGTCGGGACAGTAACGCTCCGAATGGTGTGGGCGTAGTTTTTGTCTACACCCTCGAATACCATTTATATAGCAACAGTTTACTACTACGAGTTCAACCATGTTGCTACGTAGCGCGTTACTATGGAGCAGTTTTCGATGTTCCTGAATCGTGTTGATAAAAGTCGATTCCACCAACAGCGAAGGTTCTCCTTGCGTGACTAAGACGTAAATAAATATCACGCGGAACTTCGTGATATCATCGCGGTGCGAATGCGAAATGCGCGTCTCTTACATCCGCTTTTTGTATGAACACAGAGGGACACATCAAAGCGAGACGAGACATGCCATATGATATTCTACGAATCGATATCATCGAAAAATTGCGGGCCTGCGCCCCGCTTCTGTCACAGCGAATAAAGGAATATATCCTAATCTTTCCTTGCCACTGTGGAAGTTTATCTGATGTACTGTATATTATGTCGTTGACCAGACGATGGATAATGCCGTCTCATTTGACTATAATGTACATACAGCGTCGTATTTGACTAGATTGTGAATATTTTCCGTAACATTGAAGCTCGGTGGGCCGATTTCGAGTAAATACGGTGATGGTCTTTATTTCGATGCGAGATGTGCAATAATTGGCGTCGATTATTTATCATTTTTTGTACATAAAATTAATTTCCATTTCAAAACATTGGTGTTTTCAAACTGTATCTGTTGCGTTGGAAGGTATAAGTAAAAATAATTTTAAAAATCAGCGCTTAACTTTATTGCGCATCAACACTACAGCCAAAAACTATCGTCTGCCCATGAGTCTGCATGCCAATTCGATTTTGTGACAACCATGATTTATCCGGTTTTATCTACATATTGCTTAGCCATGACCGGTTTTTGATGCGCATTTTGGTATTGGGCGATTCTCGATGTAATTACGCGAGTGGTTTCGTCAAATATGTAGCGGCAAAACAAAAATCTCGCCATTACTCGTTTTATTCACAGTAAACGTTTTTGTTTTGTGTTTAGTCTTTGTCACAATTCGACCATTGTAACGAATTTACGTTTATGCTGTTTTTTCTTTAGAACGGTTGTTAAACTGAAATGTTTCCTGGTGTTTATTGTTACAGAGATTGTCCGCTTTTAACAAAAGTCATGCGCTTCTTAGCATGACAAGGTGGGGAAACCCGGGACCACTTGTACAGAATTCTATACGAATCTCGAAATGGAAAATAAGTAATATATATTAAGTATTATTTAATTAAATCTTGATTATAAATATTTACAAATAGATGATAAATTTATGATGTTTTTTTCCGTCAATTGGTAGATGGGTCAAATCATTGTAAACCAATTTAGATACTTACAAATCTATTATTGTTTCTATATTAGTATAAAAGTTTATTTGTTTCAAATTCTACCTACATAATAGGAAAGACTAAAGACTAAAATATATGTGCCTTCATGATGAAGTTACGTTTCTGACATCAGTTAAATTGTGATTTTATTGTGATATATGGAACATAGTCTAAATTTCTGATTTGTTGTTAATTTATATATATTTGAGTTGGTTCAGTTGAGACCAACTTCCTGTTTTAATATCTTGCGATGTATTTATTATGGTTGAAATGCGACCAATTTTACTAAAATTTACACGCGTTGTCGCTAGTAATGAATTCTATTAGTTGTTACATGTCGATCTGTTCGGTTTATTAAACCACACGACGATATTCGTGTTTTAACAATTCTGTTGCAGTATTAACGTTAAATAAGTCGAGCGATGCTGTGTAATTGAAATGTCTTGCGTCGTGTGTGTGTGTGTGTGTGTGTGTGCTGGCTGGGAGAGACACTTATATGATGAGTCTTTAGGGGGATTACGACATCCCTACAAGCAGGCCCACGTGGGCCCATTATTTTACCCCCATTCCCATTGGTGCGTCTCATGACTGGCTGTGGGTTTCATAACTGTCATATTGCCCAGCAATTCTGTAGTGTCTTCATCAATCTTGGACTAAATGTGTGATGTCCTAAAGACAAATACGTGTTATATACGCGAATTCATCCTAATCTCTGATCTATCTGTCGATACAATCGATCAATAGAATTTCCTGCTGTTTGAATCTCCTCTAGGTTCTGATGTATCTCTGGAGGTCCTGTATGTATATGGAATTCATTTCATCTGCTCCCAGAAACTCGGGTCTTAAGGAGGTTTAGTGCTAAATCGCTCCCTGGGTCTGGATAATGTCCCACTGTTTCTACCACGCAGCGCAGTTCGCAAATTGGGAGTAAACGGGGGCATTTATACAGTTATTATAATACATAATCGTTGTCATACTCCTGGTTAAACGAAAATCTAATGTATTCACGCAAATTGAAAAATTGTTATAGTGCTATGAACATATTGTTGCATTTATCTACTGTCTGTTTTCAGAATTATATACGATGTGGTTGATTATTGCTGAGAAATGCTCCGAAAATTTTTTTTCAAGGTTAATCGATCGAATTTGTTTCGTGTAGTTCTCAGCAGTCATTTACACAAAACGAATACAGCTAGCCCCATTCAGCCAAACTATGTAACTAAATATTTTTTTATTTTTCAATGATACTGACTCTGCCTTTACGCGTCCACGTCGACCCAATATTTTCTGGGCATGTTGGCGAGTGGTTGTGAAATCATAAAGCGATGCGTTACAGTCCTGTTCTTGACGCAATACAACCCGTGGACTGAGGTCGTGATCTTTCGTCGCCTCCATTTGTTCGCTACTCACTGCTTTGGCTACACAACATATGTAACTGATGCGACGTAGTAACGTCTAATCACCTATGGTAACCGCTGGCAACCACTGCGTTATGGCTACTGGTATATACATGAATCGGGAATTTTCCATGGTTGGATGTAATTAATATACCAGTCCAGTACAACAATTGAACAAACAGCGAAGGAATTTTCTCACTTGTCATAATTCACGATATACGAAGGTAAAGACTTAACAAACTTTATGCCTGTACTTGAAGATTCACAATATGGCTACATCAACAACTCGCACATCTATGTTATCATTAAGAATGTCACTAACATTGTTTTTACATGCGTCACCAGTTACTATCATGTCACCGCATCGATTTACCGTATATTGTTATATCCCGGCGAATATTGTTTATAAACCGGTATACATTGCATATTACATTTCCTTGTAACGGCGCATTCCGTCAAATCTCGTAGCTTCCATTCTTGAAGAAATGGTGATAGCAACCAGCCTCTAATACAGTATACAGTTAACTCATTGTAATCGATCGTTGCTTGTATATTACACTAGTTTATATAATATACTTGTTCGTGTTACGCGTATACTTGTTTCATATATATACAATGGCGTGTATGAAGCTTTACTACGGTGATTAGCTACTACAAGTGCATCAGGTTCCTTCATGCCTTTCTTCATGTCAGACAGCACTACTTCTCCATTCTCCAACCAGTGATCACGTCTCATAGTTACCCATTAGGGGAAGCAGTTAGTCGAGTGGTAGGAACACAGGACTCGTAACCGAAAGGTTGCGGGTTCGAAACTTCCCACCAGTCG
>WURV02197981.1:0-11857 GCA_011762755.2 Epimenia babai
AACAAAATAGGACCCAAAATTGAACCTTGTGGTACGCCCCAGTTTAAATGAACAAGTGACAAGCATTGTAAGTCCTATATGTTCTACTTAGTATGTTATGTATCTATTCAATGTGTTGTGTATCTGTAATTTATCACCTTTACCGGTATCTATCAGATATCTGCCCTGTATGTTGTGTATATTTGTTGAATGTACTGTATATTGTTCATCTTTGATGTATGTCCTGTAAGATGTATATTTATCATGTTTTAGACCTCTATCTTGTGTTGCTATCATGTATTTTTAATTACATCTTACACTATGTTATTCCATTCTCTTTAATTTGCATGTGAGAGATATTCAAAGATTGATTACAATATCAGTAAAACCATATTAATTTACGAAGATGATCTGTAACAATCAGAAATTTAATAGAATTTTTGGCGGGTATTTTATTTGAATTAACTACTGTTAATTAACTACACACAGACTACATGGGCGATCGGCGTGAAAGCATCCACACTGCCGTGTCCAGCGAGGTCGCCACGGTCTTTCGGGGCAAAACAACCAATCAGCTGCTGATGTTGGAGCGGCAGATCCAATCACGGCTCAAAGGCGGCGAAGGAATCGATGTCGGTTATTGGGAGTCGTTACTACGGCAACTCAAGTCACATACGGCGAAGACGCGTCTACGCGAGCGTCACCAGGAAGTGCTCAAGATGAAGTTGTTTAAACTTAAACAAGAAGTACGTGCTTCTGAAGTGTTGTTAGCTGTTGTGTTTTAAGGGAGATAAGTCTCTAACTAAGGGAAGACATCTGGGGAGATATGAGTTTTATGAAAGAAAAGAGGGGCAAAGGGCGGGTAACTCTCGTTCAGTTCATGTTAATCAGGAAATGTCATGTATACTTACAATGTCTGGACTGAGTGTTGGGTGTTGTATGTAGAACTAGGTCAACAAGCATCTGCGATGTTGTTATTTTATTCAGAAACGAATTGAGCTGGAATTTTAACTCAGTGCAACAAGACTTCATTTCTCGCCTCATCTCTCATCTTTATTCATTTATTCATTCATCAGTTTTGTCTCAAGACTCACTGAAGTAACTTGATTCCCCAGCTTGCCAAGCGACCGACAGTTTATGACATTATTAGGCAAGACATACCTGTCGCAATTTCTCATCCCAGTATATATTTACCTGTGCTGCCATGAATCAATTTCATTCCTAAGTACAGAAAGGGAGGAGGGGGCGGGTGGTCAGGACAGTTAGGGGAGTGGTTAGAGTGTGTGACTTTGTATCCATCGGACCCTGGTTCCATTTCCGTTCTAGCCACTAGACTACATGTGCCGTTTTCTTCTGGGCAGAAAGTGCCTTAAGCCATTGTGCCCATGGGGTTCTGAGTGTTCTGTTAGAGCTTTTTCCCTCTAATGAGGCTGTGTTTCAGATGTTTTATGGATGGTCTCTATGTCATTTACCCCCCACCCCCATCATCCAGTTGACACATGGAACCCATCGTACTGATCGTACTGATTGTGCATGTGTCAATGAATGAAGATTTTTGAAGTTGGCATTACCTTTGATAATTGGGAATTGGGGATCCAACTATGCTGTTAATGTGATTTGTAATTAAGACAGTGTAATTAGTGACAGTGTAATTAGTGACAGTGGGATTAGTGACAAATACGGTGTTATTAGTGACAAGGACAGTGTGATGAACACAGTGGGATTAGTGATTAAGTCAGTGTTGTTAGTGTCAAAGACAATGTCATCAGTGATTAAGATGAAAGACCATTGTTATTAGTGATTGTTTGATGTTATCAACTTTTATATCCACAGCAAGGGATACAGCCAAGTGGGCCAATATTCCCCATTAACACAGATGCAAGAGACTCGCCTTCACGAGCCACGTCTTCACCTCAACCTGGCCCATCCCAAGCGGCGCCATCACCTCAACCTGGTCCATCTCAAGCCGCACCTGAACCTCAACCTGGCCCATCTCAAGCCACTCCATCACCTCAACCTGGCCCATCCCAAGCGGTATCATCACCTCAACCTAGCCAAAATCGCGACGTGGCAGATGATACCCATCCATCTATGTTACCGGGGGAGGATGATGCAACTAAAGGTTCCGATGAAAAATACGATGATGAGTAAGTGATTAATGAACTTTGTCCTCTCTCCTTCAAGTCCTTTTGTAAGTGGAGCGAAATGCACAGAAAGACCAAGCTGGCCCTGGGGTGGAACTCACGACCGACTTCCTGATAACCAGTTTTTATGCCGCTTACCCTTCCGCAATTTTATTTCTTGAGTTATCATTATCTATCACAGATATAGTGGAGTGTGCGACATGCATAGGGCGTCTCTTGGCGTTTGAAGCCAGTGCATGCTGTGCGTAGGCATGTAGGTCAACTGTCCGCTCAGACCCGGTGGTTTTCTCCACGGTGTTTTCACCACCGTAATAAACCTGAAATGAGGGCAATACATACATCGCGATGACCCCAGCATACACAAGCTATCTAGGGCCCCAGATAAAGGCCTGAACAATTGGTTAACCCCAGACTATCATTACATACAATATATGGGTGTAACTCAGATTGATTGTTGATAGGGTGTAATTTGATTGGCAATCATCCTGAATTAATGGTCATTATTTGAGTAGACTCCACTTATTACTGTTGCCAAACTCGAGGTTTATGCAAACACTGATTTTCATTTAGATAGCTGGCCATCACTTCCCAATTACTTATTATATCTTTCGTAGATCAATTAGGGAACATGTGCGTCATGAGTTATATGTTTTGTAAAAAGCTGTGATATGCAATATATTTTTAAGGATGAGTTACTTTGATAACGATTAATTTTAGTAGTGTTTAACAATGATTTATTTAATGCGTCCACTACCCATTCACCGTCGCTCAAGTGCCTGCAGTTTGAATATCGCCGGTCTGGAGACCTAACCGTAGCTCTACCGGTCGGTTTCAGCGATGACACGGCGCTGGTGGAAGATGACGCGGACGCGCCCTTCGTCGCTGAGTACCTGGCCGGCAGTTACTCGCCCGTTCTCATGACGTCAGACGACCTTGAGATCGACACGGTCGTGTATGACGTTGAGGATGACATGAAGAAGCTGGAGTTCGCCCGCGAGCAAGTCCTCTCCACCGGCAAAGTCAGGGTACGTGTTGTCGGATCGATGGATACATCGTTAATAATCGGCCGCTCGCATGAGACTTACAGGCGAGATCACGTGTTCTTGTATCGCACTCAGTGGGGCGTGTGAAATATCATACAGTGCCTCTTGGTAGTTGAAGATACCAAACAGAACAGATATTTCGAAAGTATTTATCTTATATTTAAAGGTAAATTACAACATTGATATACCGCAAGTATCAGCCCATAAAGACTCTCACCCGCGGTTTACAATGAATGTTCATAGCAGCTATTCAGCGCAGATACAGTACCTTTGACACTCGGATAGCACCATGGAGGATATCATGTGTCTGCCTATTTTAGAGACGACAGTCATGGATAAATGACTTGCGTGAAGTCCTCAGGATAAATGACTTGCCTGAAGTCCTCAGGCTGAGGATCACAGCAAAGCCAACTGACGGGCGGTTTGATCCGCTCCACCACCTTTCAGTTACTTGGCCCAGTGTAGTTAACCACTCGAAATAAAAGAAGATTAAATATGATATAGCAAACAGTAGTACCTTTTAAGACTTGAAACACAAACATTCTCAGAGGAATCCTTCATCAGGTGAACCTTGCATCGTTAAAAGATCGTTATCGTTATTTCCACGTTTAATCTCAACTTTGCTTTTCGTGTATTTAGCTCGACCAAGAAGGCGACTTCGTGAAGAAGGCGAAGGAAGGAATGAATGACGACGAGGCGCAGTTCAGCGTCGAGGTGCCCGTGACGGCGCAGGCCTTCCTCTGGTCAGACAAATATCGGCCACGCAAACCGCGCTTTTTCAACCGTGTCCACACTGTGAGTTGGCACGTTTATCGCTCGTTTGTCTAATCTGGCTGTACACGACCATGTCGTATGGTTGTATATGATTGTGCCACGCGGTTCTATATGATCGCGTCACCCAGCTGGATAGCTGAATTGGATATGACCTGGTTAGATACGAACCCGGTTTGATACGAGATTTATTTAACGATGTATTTAAAAGGTAAAGTACAACATTTATAGACCGCAAGTATCAACCAATACAGGCTCTCAGATGCAGTTCACGATGAGATGCTTTTAGCAGCTATTCAGCGCAAATACAATACCCTCAATGAGCATCTACCAATTTTGGAAACGAGTTTACTCCAGCAATTGGGGGATAAGACTTGCTGAAGATCATCGCAGAAAAATCGACTGGTGAGAAATTTTCTAAACCCACGACCTCTAGGTTACGAGTCCAGTGTTCCTACCACTCTAGGTGGTTACCTACTTGAACAGGGTCTGCTCACGGGGGTCTGGGTGGCCCTTGCAGCGTGGTCATGTACTTACATCCCTCTTATGTGGCTGAGATTGTGATGCTTTCTAGATGGTCGCTCTGGCACCATCCTCTTCATCATCTTGTATCTAATCATAAACTCACAGTTTTAGTGGAGTGTGCAACATAATGATGTAGGCCGTTTGAAGGCGTTTGGAACCAGTCACGCGAATGGACGACAGTCAACTGTATGCCCAGCCTCGGGGTTTGTCTCACTGCAGTGTCCCCCCATCCAAACTACATAGGATAGCTTTGTAAGGAAAACAGAATGGCCTACATGATTACCTTAGTAATCAGTTTGTTTACGACTAAACTTATATAACTACTTCTCTTCCAGGGCTTTGAGTGGAACAAGTATAACCAGACACATTACGATGTTGACAATCCACCACCAAAAATAGTCCAGGGATACAAGTTCAATGTTAGTCCGGTAGTTTAATGTCCAACGGCATTTCTCTAAAACCATCATGTAAGAAAAATAGAAATTTAGATGAGACAAGGAGTAGCTTTAGACCATGACAGAGTTGGTAAATAAAAAATAATCCCCCAAAAATAAATTTTATGTTTTTAGCAATTTTACTTCATTTGTACATAGATGAATTAGCGAATAGTCAAGATACAGGTTGATGAACCATTACAGAGAGACATACAAGACAGCGTCTAAAGGGTTAATAATTGTCACGAATGATATCAGATTTGGTCTTTTACCTCGAAAATATCTAAATGATAATGCTCAAACTTTATTTTAATATTGTGATATTTTGTGATTGATTGTCGTATTTCAACTTTAATAAACCTTTGTGATATAAACTTGATTTAATCACTATTTCCATATTACATATATGCATGTGACATTTTTAGATATTCTATCCGGACCTCATAGACAGAACTAACACTCCCGAGTACTCATTGGTAAGTGATCCATTGTTACTTAATTCTTTATCAGTTTATGATACATCATTAATACTTTATCAGTTTATGATCATTCATTAATTCTCTATCAGTTTGTGATCCCTTGTCAGTTAATTCTTTATCACTTTATGATACATCATTAATTCTTTATCATTTTATGATACATCATTAATTCTTTATCACTTTATGATCCATCATTAATTCTTTATCACTTTATTATCCATCATTAATTCTTTATCACTTTATGATACATCATTAATTCTTTATCACTTTATGATACATCATTAATTCTTTATCACTTTATGATCCATCATTAATTCTTTATCACTTTATGATCCATCATTAATTCTTTATCAGTTTATGATCCATTGTTCCATCTTCATCTTATGATGATTCATTGTTAGTTATTGTTAGTTTTTTGTCGGTTTGTGATCCGTTGTTAGTTCTTTGTCAGTTCATGATCCGTTGTTAGTTCTTTGTCGGTTCGTGATCCGTTGTTAGTTCTTTGTCAGTTCATGATCTGTTGTTAGTTCTTTGTCAGTTCATGATCCGTTGTTAGTTCTTTGTCGGTTCGTGATCTGTTGTTAGTTCTTTGTCAGTTCATGATCCGTTGTTAGTTCTTTGTCAGTTCATGATCCGTTGTTAGTTCTTTGTCAGTTCATGATCCGTTGTTAGTTCTTTGTCGGTTCGTGATCCGTTGTTAGCTCTTTGTCGCTTTGTGATCCGTTGTTAGTTCTTTGTAGGTTTGTGATGCACCACAGATTCCATATTGTCTTTGTTTTACAGACTCCGGTAGAGAAAGAACCAGATTTTTCTGTTTTACGGTTCCACGCTGGTCCACCGTACGAGGTTTGTTCATTCTACCACCACTATGCAGGACAGCCATCAACTTATACATTGTTTATCGCCTCACCCCACTCCTGAGCATCGATACACTGTTAATAATTCGATTTCCAGCCTAACATTAATTAATGCATAATGTGCTTACATAAGAAACGACAGGAATAAACGAATGCGATCTCACTACAGGATATCGCGTTCAAGGTCGTGAATCGCGAGTGGGAGAGCTCGTGGAAACGTGGATTCCGATGCCAGTTCCAGAACAATATATTCCAACTGTGGTTTCACTTTAAACGATACCGCTATCGAAGGTGACCTACAAGCAGTGATGCCGACATCTGTCGAGAAGATACCGTGGTACGAGTGAAAGTAATAAATCTAGCGCCGTTTATATGGAACAAATATCGAATAAAAAATATATAAAATTCAGCCAATCAGTTTATAGTCCATCATGCTTGTTACAGATATATCTGTGTGTATCGCATTATATATGAACTTGAAATATCAGTGTGGTGTTAAAAACGGTGTGAAATACCTAAATGTGCAAGAGAAAGCTCAACCCTGTAGCTCAGTTGGTAGAGCATCAGATCGGTTATCTGGAGGTCGTGGGTTCGAGTCCCATCAGGTGTATAGGTTTTTTCCTGTGCATTTCTCTCCTACTTTCTAGGGGTAACAGTTAGGTTATGACTAATACAGATATTTTTCATAAATGAGTTAGTCAATAAGGTGTTACCTGAGTAATTTTCCTATCTATACGATACAGCTCACGTGGTAACCCACCATCTTTTTGTCTCGTTATATATGTACGATACAACTCGTTTTTTTCAAGACGAACTTTACCGACTGTTGAATCACGAAATGCACGCTCTCTTTATTCTCTTGGGAGTTTCAGTAGAAGACGCAGAGTAAACTTTAGGACTTGATGACATTCACTGTAACACTTGTAAATTGTAAAAGTATTCGATGTTGTATAGTAATGTTCGCTTCATTTTGCGGACACTTCTGTGCGTACTTGTTCTCTCCGAAACGGAATTTTGTACAATAATATCGATAATAAATTGAGTCAAAAAGGACACATGATGATGACTAGATTAATATTTTTTTCGGCGATTTGTGATCAGAACCGTGGGGATTCACATTAGCAGCTCAATGCCAACTACACAGCGTACTATATGGTACAGATATGGTCAGTCAGTGACCGGTGACATCGGGTGTATATCATGTATTAAAATATTTAAAAATTTACATTGTGTGTGATTGAGACATTTATTTATTCTGTGGGCAACACCCACAGTTTTTTCATGTATACGTCAGTTGTAATCTATAGCTGTATATATAGCTCCTATAGTTGAAGATATATAACTATAACTATAGATTATATGGTATATATATTATATATATATAGTATATAACCTACAGTTGTATATACTGTATAGCTTTTATATGAAAGTTTGAAATGTTGTAATATGAAATGAAATTTTATTGATTTAGAGTGCCCCTTTAAACACATGGCTATCAAATGTTCCATTAAGTGTAGCTTAATGTCTTCCTTTACCTATTTCACCCGGTGGTTGACGCATCAGCTATCCACTTCTCCATCTGCCGCGTCCGTATCGGGCAGCGAGAATGTTTAGACTATAGACGGAACACGCCGCGTTTCTCAGCTAGAAGCCTCGAACATTACTCGAGTATGTAGTTCCCCATGCCGCCATGCTCGGCGGTGGCGGCGTGACCGGTCGCGTCGTACGAGCGAGTGAATAGTTCCGGTATTAGCTCCGGTATCAGCCGTTGTCTTCGTCCTCGCTCGACGTTTCGCCGGCGTCGCTCGATCCCGATATGTTCGATATAAGCGCCATGAGTTGCCGCAACCTCGCAGATACCTGTAATCACCGCATCGGTGTCTGTAAGTTACCTGTAATCACCGCACCGGTGTCTGTAAGTTACCTGTAATCACCGCATCGGTGTCTGTAAGTTACCTGTAATCACCGCATCGGTGTCTGTAAGTTACCTGTAATCACCACATCGGTGTCTATAGGTTACATGTAATCTGTAATCACCGCATCGATGTCTATAGGTTACCTGTAATCTGTAATCACCACATCGGTGTCTGTAGGTTACCTGTGATCTGTTATCATCGCATCGGTGTCTGTAGGTTACCTGTAATCTGTTATCACCGCATTGGTGTCTGTAGGTTACCTGTAATCTGTAATCACCGCATCGGTGTCTATAGGTTACCTGTAATCTGTAATCACCACATCGGTGTCTATAGGTTACCTGTAATCTGTAATCACCACATTGGTGTCTATAGCTTACCTGTAATCGCCATATAGATGTCTGTATGCTACCTGTAGTCATCAGAAAATTACTGTGTTTGTGGCGTAGCTTAGGACTATTTTGCTTGCACAAACAGCACAAATAGAGCGAATTCACACAATGCATTACGGTGAAAGTTATACGATGTATCCTATATACCTTCAACATTTTCGCTCCGTTTGTCCCATTTGCATTGCTGACGGTGGAAATTGCATTTCACCTATCTATTATGTCATCCCACTGCACAAAATCATGAACATGCACCCGCGATAGGTTTTGAGTCCGTTGTGGTTAGAAACCAGCGCCATGGACAAAAGTCATGTATCTCTCCAGACTCGCGCTATGGCAGTTTCATCACAATAATAAACGAGGTGAAGCATATCTATAAAACATCATCAATGACTGCAGTTTACCCTACCCTTGTGAAGGGCCTATGATGTCCCATATGTTAATTCTGGGCCTTTTAAAGCCTATTCTAACGATCTTCCATTCTCAGCTCGAATAGCATCAGGTAGATGTTTCAACTTATTGGTGGAACACTGATAGTTTGCGGAATCATTCGATTTCTGTATTTGGTGAATTAAGTCTTTATGCATGTCGTATCAGATCATGTCAAAAGATAATGTACCTGATGAGGTGTTCTGTTGGATAACATCTCCACAACCTGCTCTATCATTGCCCCATCAACCCCACCGTGGCTCTTGCATGTCTCTAAGATAACACGATCTTCTTCCCTGAAGCGTTACACATGATTTACACCATTACGCATATCTAATCGGGGTCAATCAACTCTCTAGCTTAACCCAGCTATGACTATCAAATACGACTATCATAGCCACGACTATTATCGCCACGACTATTATCGCCACGACTATTATCGCCACGACTATCCCAGCCACAACTATCATACCAAAAGCTATCACATTGACTACTATTCCTCGCAATAGCTATAAGTTTATCTAAACAATCACATTTGATATCTTTCACGTGGCGCAATCTAACTCATTTTTTCGACTCAAATGCCAACACCATAAGTTTATAAGACAATGCTAGTTGACACCATACCCTGGCATACCCCAGCATTCATAAAACATGAAACAATCAATAAAAACAACAACGATAAATCGTGGGGTCTGTCCTGTGACAACATAAAATCGGAGGTGTGTACTGTATGTATAATTGTGCTGATTGTACCGTAATTACCTGGACCAAGCTACAGCGTCGGACCGATCGCGATCGAGTGAGACATCACCCAGTCGCTGTTGAGCTCCTGCGACATCATCCTTCTCTTCACATTCTCGGTCGTTCCTGCCGTCACTCTCGCTCACGTCGCGGTTCAACGCTTCACACACGTCAATAATCGTTTCATCGATATCGCGTTCGATATAATCAATCGTATCGTGGCTTCTTACTCGATTAACATCAAACTCAAACGACTCTTCTCTTACATCTGTTCTGCCTTCCTCACCCGTCCCACCTACCGTCTCTTCTAATCCTTCGTCCAGGCCACCTACAACAGAATTATCAGCGCTCTCACAAAAATCATCCACTCTGCAATTATCCTTTTCACCAAATTTCTCTTTCGTATCTTTTCCTAAACCATCCATAATGTTATCCCCTTGATTTGTACTCTTCTCTCTCTCTTCACTAATAACTTGGGAAATTACATTTCCGATATTAACAGTTTTACAGCACACTTTCCTCGAGCATTCCCGCAACGAATCTCCGCTATTATGTGTTTCAGCAGTATCGTAAATTTCAATGGAGCCTTCGACACTGTTCATAGTTTTTGAAGAAGTCGTACAAGGTGTAACGTCATTTCTTACCAAAAGTGAAGTTAATCCAGTTAATGTAGATAAATTTTCAGCATGACGGTTCGCAGTATTTACAGAAACTAAATTCGTCTGCATATTGGCTTGGCATACGGATGGAAAACCACCCGAAGTCGTCTCGGATAAACAAGAAACAGTTGATGAACAATCGGATGACTTCATAGACGACAAATGCGTCGATTGAATTTGATTCGTTGATTGTAAATCATGTGACATGATTCTATTTTGATTAATTGAAGCGAAGGCTCTGAAATTGGGAGTGGACGCTTCGCTAACAGTTTCAAGGTTGGTCCACTGTTGGTTAGACAGTTGACAGTCGCTGTCGGTGACGTCTGCGAATTTTAAGGCCTTTGCCACAATGTCTTTGAACGGACTGGATGTGTCCTCGTTTATAGTCGTCGTGACTGGGGGCATGAGCTGTGCTCCGACTGATGTTTTTTCCGGTGTCGTCGGGTATTGCTGGACTTGTTGCGGGTGTACTTGGGTAACCGGGACGGGATGAACACTGTCCAATTTCTCATCGGAGGGAGTCGCGTGAGACCCGCACTAAAATATATCACAATATACATCACAATGTCACATACTTAACAGACCTTGCATTAGAACTATCGTCTAACGTGTTCACCGCTTTATTGATGTGGGAAAATGTTACCAATAACTAAAGGTGACAGATAAAAATAGAGGAAACTCCACTTTTCGTCTATCTTTCGAGTGAGCAGTGAAAAATAATCGCGCCAGCATCCACCATCTTCAATTCTCAATTAAATTCACTTTCACTTTCCATTTTTCCACTATTCAACTATTTTGTCAATTACACCCAACAAACCTCAGTCCAAAATCCATAATGTATAACACATTAACAATCGGTTACTACAAGTGGGCGACTATTGGGGATTTTCCATGATCTGTAAAGAAATTTTTTATAATTTATATATAGGAAGGGAAGTAATTCTAAGATTCTAACAACCTGTGATGGATTACAATGTAATCTGCGATAATAAACAGTAACATATGAATGAATTGTATCATAAATGGAACAATCTATTCTCCTCGCCTGAATACGCGATGATTATGTACAGTGAGATCACGAGACACCGGAGATGTAGTACCACAATATCAAGTGTTGACTGTTGAGAGATGGCTGCAGAATGTACGTAAACCAGACTCTATGATTAACTGTCAAGAACAATTTGACTGAGACACAAAGCTCATAGCAACCTGGTTCAGTTCGAACAGTGCGTCTGATAGACGCTGTTTAAACAAGACGTCGCTGCTCTCTTCCTCGACGAAGTCGCTCATGCGGAACGGTCGATGATAGATGATTTCTGCTTCATTCATCGTTCGACTGCCCGTGTGGAAGTATATCTTACCGCCGATAACCTGACATGAAACACGTAACCTATTGACCTGGTGGCAACACCCGAACTAGGGGAAGCAGTTAGTCGAGTGGTAGGAACACCGGACTCGTAACCGAAAGGTCGCGGGTTCGAAACTTCCCAC
>WURV02197992.1:0-11856 GCA_011762755.2 Epimenia babai
ACATGCGAGAGTTGACATGCGAGAGTTGACATGCGAGAGTTGACATGCGAGAGTTGACATGCGAGAGTTGACATGCGAGAGTTGACATGCGGCTCTGGCAAGCTGGAGCTGTGTTGGATATTTCTGCTAGTGGCTCCCGTACAAAATAGTGTTGCCTGCCACTGGTTTAGGCTACAATAGATTTTTGGTTGACTTCGTACATATTGGGGGTTAGTCTTATATTAATTATTGAGGGTAGTGTATTTTGTGGCTAGTGTATGTTGTGGCTAGTGTATGTTGTGGCTAGTGTATGTTGAGGGTAGTGTAGGTTGTGGCTAGTGTATGTTGAGGGTAGTGTATGTTGAGGGTAGTGTATGTTGTGGCTGGTGTATGTTGAGGGTAGTGTATGTTGTGGCTAGTGTATGTTGAGGGTAGTGTATTTTGTGGCTGGTGTATGTTGTGGCTGGTATATGTTGTGGCTAGTGTATATTGTGGCTAGTGTATGTTGAGGGTAGTGTATGTTGGGGGTAGTGTATGTTGTGGCTAGTGTATGTTGTGGCTAGTGTATATTGTGGCTAGTGTATGTTGAGGGTAGTGTAGGTTGTGGCTAGTGTATGTTGAGGATAGTGTAGGTTGTGGCTAGTGTATATTGAGGATAGTGTATGTTGTGGCTGGTGTATGTTGAGGGTAGTGTATGTTGTGGCTGGTGTATGTTGTGGCTAGTGTATGTTGTGGCTAGTGTATGTTGAGGGTAGTGTATGTTGTGGCTAGTGTATGTTGTTAATTATGTTTATTCTATCACCACAATGTGCAGGATCAATTTTGTGTTGCATTCATTTCCTTATATTGACAACAATCCTATTCCTTATCCCTTATATTATTACAATAATAATATTTATAGTTATGTATGTAAATGATAGATACACCAGACACACCATCGCGATATATATGTGCTCGTTGACAGGTGACCGATCACAGTGGTGGAGAAAAGTAAATGAACAAATTAGTTGAATATTGGCAATATGTAATAAACATAGTTGACATAGCATAGGAGCGCACTCCTTGGTAAATGGAAGTTTTTTTTTGTCTGAATACTATGTATTTCGAAGTATTTATTTAATCAATAAATATTGTAGGAGAATAAATAGAAGTTAAGGGTGAGCTGTAATATTATTGTGTGACGTGTTCACTACAGAATACAGAATACAACACTGTCAATTACTGATGACTGACTCATTTAGTTGTCGTGTCTAACCGGAACACCGGAACAGATGGCAGTCAAGGCACGCAGACATACAGTGACTGAACATTATAATGTTCTGTATAGTAATGTTAATTATAATTATATCTCCCCCAGTACATGTATTGTAAGAGCACTATGCCTCCTGTGATATGGCTTATTCTGGGTGCATCCTGTAATAATGATATTATATGAATAATTAATGTTTCTTCAAGAAGACAATTTAGTTTTGACCAAAGTTTTGTTTTGACAGTGGGTCTGCATGATCCTCCTAATGAATTGTTCCAGCTTAATGCATGCCAGAATTAATAGTCAAATCACATAATGATTTCCGGCATTATGCAAAGCCAGTAGTTATGGTTATGCTTGTTGAGACTTGTTCCAACTGAATGCATGGCCTGTAGTAATTATTGATCTTTATAATGACTTGTTCTAAGATTAATTATTGACTGGAGTGGCCCGACGTTCTTCGTTCTTCGTATACTTGTACAGGTTATAAGGTCACTATGGTCGCCCTATCCAGTACATGTTAGAAATGTAGGGAAATCCCCAACCATCGCTCTATTACGCTTGTGACTGATTGTTATTGGATTATGGGTTAGGCTACATGATGAAATGACAAAATTTATTGGTCACCTTTTTGAATCATAGTTATGATTTTAGTCAAAACAGCCAAAGCCTAATGTCATGGCAAGAGTAGGGATGCAGAAATAATCGTACATAAAAAATTAGAATTTTTTGAACATTGTGATTCTGCAAGTGAAGATGACTTCTTACTTAGGCTGTGTATCTACTGGCCAGAATTACAGTAATGCAAATTTAGATGATGAAGGGGCCGGCGAAAAGAAAGCTTGAAAACAGTAACCGATGAATACTGTCACGAAAATATTATGTAATTCCAACGTATTTGGTAAATATGAATTTTTACCTTATGTGTTCTGGGCTTATATACTAATTTTTAGTGAAGTATTCACGAAATAAGGCAACCCAACTGATTGGTTATATTTCTCCGAGTGATCTTTATTCATTATTTAATTATGTGGATAAATAAATCTCCTCATTGCTTTAGTATGGCCATATCTTTAGTATAGGCTGCTAAAGTAATGCTCAACTAGTACCTCCCTATAGTTATAATACAAGGCATGACTATACAGGCTGATGCTATTCATAAGCTGAGTGGGTCATGTAGTTATTTTTAGACCTTAAAAGAAAGATAGACACTAAGTGACTGTAGGAAAATGAGAGGGTGGGGGAAAATCTGGGAGTCAAACAGAAATCGGGCAACAAGTACGGAAGTTCACAGGTTGTACGTGAAGCTGGGTCCTATTAGGATGACAAGTTGCGGCCTTTACCCGTATTTTTGATGCAGTAAACGTGGTTTCTACCCCTCAGTGGACCTTGTAAAGCCGACAAGGGTTCTCGCGAAAAAAGTGATCAATACAGACCTTATCCATTGTTGTACACAGTAAAGCCAAGAAATCCACCCACGATCAATACCACTGCCGTATCTGGACCACCTGCCACGTATGTACCAAAACCGCAAAATACAGACCACCAGCCACATGTATACCAATACCGCCGTATATGGACCACCCATCATGTATGTACCAAAACCGCCATATACGGACCATCCAGCACATGTGTACCAATACTGCCGTATATGGACCACCCATCATGTATGTACCAAAACCGCCATATACAGACCACCAGCCACGTGTGTACCAACACCACCGTATATGGACCACCCATTACGTGTGTACCAACACCGCCGTATACAGACCACCCACCACGTGTGTACCAACACCGCCGTATACGGACCACCCACCACGTGTGTACTAACAGGTTGAGGAGCAGCCACTGCGTACAAAATTGAGTGAACGCATCTTCAATAGTTTTTGGCGTGACATAATTTTTTGAACTGTGATGAGGGCCTTCACAAACTGTAAGGTAACTATTTTTGGCTTCAGTGTGCACGTCATATTAGGGATGAAAATATATACATGTTTCATCACTTAAGTAAATATCAACTCATAAATAAATTGGAGATCAATATAGATTAATCAATTAAGTAATTGTATGAATATCAATGATATTGGGGTTGACCTTATTACAGGTAAATTTTCAACAATTATCATAGTTACTATAATACAATTATAATTGACGATATGTGCATGCGTAGTTGGTGCATTCTGGGTAAAGTTGACAAGTACGGCGCATGAAGAATTCCACGGATAAAGCAGTGCTGGACTCTAGCCGAATGCACGGCTCGTCAAGCCGAAGATTCGGCTGTGAGACCGGCTGCTGTACATGGTTGATTTATACGTCGTATTTCTCATGCACCCGACCCGTGCGAGTGCGGTGCGGCTTGAGTTGGACGTATAAAGTAGGCCTTATATACACAGCTGTATTTCATGCGTTAGTATGTTAGTAGTTATGTTAACACATCAAGAATATGTGCACTTTGTTCTAAATGTCCAATATTTGTTACTCTAATAACAATTAGGGTTACGTCAATAATTTTGTTCTCTCCCACTAAATAATGTTTTCTCCCAGTAAATAATGTTTTCTCCCAGTACTAAAAACAGTCGCACACTCGTAGTATCCTACTGTCTTGCTGGAAATGTCTTACTGTTTCACTGTGATGTAAAATACTGTTCAGATAAATAGTAAAGATGCACACAATTGCACCGTTGTAGAGAGTGCCCTTAATGACTCAATCCAAACCAAGTGAGTCTACGGCTTCCCCTGATAAGCGCCGTTCAGCTCAACCGGGATAAGTACACAAAAACGTCCCAATTTAACTTCGTCGCCGCGTCAGACAGCAGATCAACCACGACTTCTCTCGTCCTTCGATAGTTACTCCTGATACCAAAACCCTCAGAACAATACGCTTCTTATCAGTCGTACTGTTTCACCGAGCTATCAATACTTCGTCAATGTACAATAACAGTCAAATAATTTCACATATTGCCCCAGTCCTGCCGAACTCTATAACAAAAAGGCCAAAATTTCCTGCTCCATAAGCTTTGTGCCAATCGGTGTAAGCCCACATAATAGCATATTAACTATAGCTGCAGTCTGCTTGGGCGTCATATTCAGAAAATGGTACCGATGAACGCGTTATTTATAACCTACTCTTACTAATACCTAAGTAAGCTGCTGTCACTGATATCTGTTAATGTGACACTCTTGCAATGACTTATTTAAGTTTAATCCCTAGCAAGTACTAATGAGTCATTCGTATGACTTGTGTTCACAGCTATTTGGCCAAGGCTGGTACATTTCATATTTGATTATAACACTAATAATTGATTCATCTTTATATATAATACTCTTCTCTTCATTAATAATAACTATTCTCAAGCATCGGTGAATGCCCGTTTAATTACCATTACACTCTCTCGTTTATTGCCAGCCATGAAGTACTATTGAGTAGTTATGGATTTGATTGAATACAGAGTAATACTAAACGATTGTTTAGTTTCATCGGTATTGGTATGCCAATCACTACAGTCATGTGCTTGAATTTCCCAATGCAAGTACTAGAATTTTTTCTGGCATATGTAATGTACTAATGGTAGTATCTGTATAGATATGACAGAAGTTTGGTCACCATGATAAAACGTCAGTGGTCACTATGCTGAATTAGTCAGTGGTCATCTGACTGTGGTCACTACGCTGAATTAGTCAGTGGTCATCTGACTGTGGTCACTACGCTGAATTAGTCAGTGGTCATCTGTTTTGGTAGAAATACTTTCAGTAGACTGCTTGGTGAGTCTTTGATGAATTTATATTGACTATTTTGCGATGCTATTTATGTAGAGTGGTTAGCACAGTGGACTCTGGACAGTAGACAGTGAACTGTAGAGGAGGTTGACTATAATGATATGTACCTATAGTATGTTTTTGACATAACAAGGTTCACAGAAGGAGTTGACGGAAAATGCTAGTATTTATCACAGGGTTGTTGCAGGACCAGGCATGCTAGACCGAATGTGGGTGTGTGAACATACATTCATGATAGTGGTACAGAATCATGAATGATCATAAATTTAGGCCAGCAAATATTTCAATAAGACCGCGTATTTAATTTAAGTATTGGATGTAATACTGCACTATTGTGATAAAAGTGATTTGTAACAAATACATCGCAGCTTATAATGTGATGTGTTTAAGTTTGTCACATTAGTCACAAATATTGTGTCTGTTTCTCCCCTTTATGAGTAGTAAATTATGAAGATTTTATTTACGGTCATATCATTTAGAGCTATGCTTTAACTATACAATAGGATGTGGCGAATGCTAGCGAATATATCCTTCATGTTTAATTTAATTCATATTGATCACTCAATCCGGTTTAGACAGGGAATCCTGTGTGGTGTAGCGTACGCTGTTGGGGGAGAACGGGGTATTCCAAACGCAGTTATGTACAAGGCATAATTATATCAGTACGAGGGTAGGCTGAAAAGTTTTTGGGATCACCCAGAATGACCCAAGCTAGAAACGAAACTTTTCATATAACAAGGCGATTCATTGTGGTGACTAAGTGCACGGTGGTTTCCAGTGTATTCACATTTATTTATCATTTGTGCAGTCTTACCTCGTACGTACTGCATCTTCAGACCAAAATGGACAGGTTAGGTACCGTGGTGTTATAAAGTATGTGGCTATGAAGGCTTATGACATCCATGCTGATATGGTGGATATATTAGGGGATAATGCCCCTGCAAATGTAAATCATTTAGCTGTCAAACGATATCAGACCACTGCTGACGTCATAAGTGCATTGAGCAGTTTTTCAGTCAAGATGTGAACTATAACACAGGTATCCAAGCGCTGCAACATCTTTTCTTTGGACTGGGTGTGTAGAGCTTAAGGGGGACTGTGTTGAAAAATAACCGCTAAACAATCTCATTCTGAAACAGCATCATGGTCGGTTCATGAACTTAAGTGTATTTTTTGTTTTTGAAATTCTTCAAGGCACCATCATTATTCAATTATTTTTTTCTCTTCTGTGGGCATGGTTATTCATTATTACGATGAAAGGAAGTTAAACAGTGGATTGTGTGATTTTACAGAAATAACTGAATTCGTAATTACGAAATGTTAGCTTCAGCATTTCACCTTTCTCCCCTACAATCTACCTTACATCCATATCAGTATATAATCAAGTATTAAATCAAGTATTACAACATGGACAAAAATGCTACGTGAGTGTCATACTTCAAGTCACGCTTCAATGCATTGATATTACTCAATTCTAGAACAGTGGCTGCAGCTATAACACAAGTCAAAGTTATTGGACAGTTCACATTCTCTTTGTATTGTAACCTGAATAATGAATACATTTTGGTCGACTATGTACAAATGGTGAATTGACGTTCCAAACACACGAAACTGAAAAGGTCTGGGACTATTTTTGCCACTTTCTATTTTGTTTCCCACTTTTTATGCTACTCGACTATCATCGTGTTTATTCCTTTTTTTTCCCCCGCGAAATTTTCACTGTATTATTCTGCAGAAAATGTTATTAGCCACCTGTCACCTACCGTCTAACCATTAGAGACACCATTGTTGGTTGTGCATCAGGATTCTCAAAGATCTACAACTGATACCATCATTTAGCTGTAGGAATTGGCTGCTAACAATATCCGCATTGTTTTTTATAGAATCGTTCATATAGGGACAGTCACTTTACATTTTCAGTGATTTCATGTGTATGTGTTTATGGTAATAAATGTCAGTGGCACTTAAAATATCGCTCAAATGTTACAATACGCAAGTATAAAGATCCCTTGTTTATATTCCAACTCGCTACATCTCAAGCAGCAACTAGCAACAACTAACTTTACCACGACGACTGCCACGACTGCCGATGTTAACAACAGGGATGTAAAGAATTGTTGGCAAATTTACACAATGGGCTTGAATTGATTTTATTACTGAAGCAAACAATATAAGATGATGTGGAATTCATTTTATATGATGAAGCCATGAAACCAGAATCATCAAACCATCGAGCATTGCACTTATCCCATACTTAATTTAAATAATTATAATGACACATTGGTATATAATTGGTATATTAATAACGGTTTTTTTACATATTTTTACAAATTTTTTCAAATTTATTCTCAATTTATCTAGAATAAATTTACTGTAGCAAAATAATAGCGCCTAAAATCCCGATATTTTTAAAGTAAAAGCGAAACAAGAGTTTCTGCATCAAATTCAACAACAAGAAATCGCATAAAAATCTGTGACAGCGTATTATTTAGGATTCTGATGTTTCTTCGGTCGGTGTTCGGATGACAGTGTTCGAAAGACAGTCTTCGGACGACCTTTCTCGGACGACCTTGCTCGGACGACCTTGCTTGGACGATAGCGTTCGGACGACCTAGTTTGGACGACCTATTTCGGACGACAGCGTTCGCAGACTGTGTGTCCCATGCCAAGAATAAGCAATGGATCTGACCTATATTGAAAATCACCGAAGATGATTACACCGTAGATTCTTAGCGACACTAATATAAAATAATAGCCTACCATCCAATGTGGCCACCGGATTGGTTCACCCACCTTTGAGGAAATTGTCATAACCATACACAGTTTTTGATAATTAAATGCTCAAGTTAACAGGAAGCGATTGCCCTTTAAATCAACATCTCTATCATATTACAGTCTCTAATTTGGATGTGGTGTCTTCAGAAATGGGATTTGCATTCTAAGTTCTAAGTGGTTTTTCACACCATGTATTGCGACATTTATTATTCTTGATCTATTTCTATATTCCCTCCCTTCATCATTTTGATGTTTTCATCATAGTTTATGCCAGATTTAATAACAGTCAATAATTCTTGTTTCAGAATTCAAAAAGAACTGACAGAAATCACTCTTGATCCTCCACCAAATTGCAGGTAAGCTAATTAATTACCTTTAAGATATAAGAAATAAATATTCACCTCTAAATATTTTATATCTTAAAACCATACTAACCAATTTGTGGTATACTTCCGCTCACCATTATGATGTGGAAACCATCTGATGTCTGCCACATTTTCTTTTGTCTCTGTATTGGATTTTGTTTGATGATTTTATGTGGTAATGCCCTCTATTAGTTAATGCAATTTATTCTTATAAATGAAGGTGGAATTTTGCTCGATGGGTGGGGCATGAGGGAGCAAATGTCACATAAAAGTGGATATTGTTGCTGCTGTAAGTAGGAGTTAACTTAGCATGATTATTGGTGTAGTTAACTAAATTATTGGTGTAGTTAACTTAATTATTGGTGTAGTTAACTTGGCATTATTATTAATGTAGTTAACTTAGCGTTATGACCGGTATAGTGAAATAAGAATAATTATTGTTTTAGCTAACTTAGCATAATTATGAGTATGGTTAATGTACCCAATGATATGCCGATAGGCACCACCACCAGTCAACCGAACAGTGAAATAAACTGAAATATATTTCATTAAAGTGTACTTATAACACACTTCATATCAGTAGACACTGTGAATAGCCTAGGACTGCAATGTTATAGCTATCTACATTATCTATACGTAGATCATATACAGTACAATGCAAATAGATTTCAGTACAATACATAGAGTAAAAATATCATGTAAAGCTATTTTGTTTGATGATAATTATCAATTTTACTACTCCATAACCTATCGTTGGAATAATGTCCATCTGTTAAATCTTCCAGTTTATGAAGTTTCTATCCTTCCAAAATGCCAAAAAAATTTGCAACTTCAGGTCATTGCCCTCACCTCTTTGTTGTAATGGTGCTGCTTCACCCCTTAAGGTGACCTATTTCCCGCATTATCTTCATAATCCTTTTTACCCACAAATGAATCTATGGCCAATTCCCACTCTACCTTGAGAATAGTGTTGTAACGAGTACTGATACTGATACCCAGGTACTCATGGACTGATCACGAGCGGGTACCTGAGTATTCGTCATGAAATGTAGACATGTCAAATAGCTTTCAAAAATGGCTTCCTAATACACCCAACTTTAGTTTTTGTAAATTAATTCAATATCTTCTTGGTAAAAAGAGAAAAATATTCTCACACCCTATAAATTATGTTTTGTTTATTTTCCGCATATTTATAAATTCTGATAAGTTTTGTCGAAAACTCGTTTGATTGACAGTAGGATCGGTAGTAGCCATTTTAGTAGATTTGCTGCTCAGGTCAAGGACGGTTGTGGTGCGTTCAAATAAATGTAAACTGTAATATCTGTGCAAGCTCAGATTGTGATTGAAAAATTTTGTTATTCGCTATTAATGACTAATCATATGACGAATTCGTTAGCTAAAACAAAAGAATGCTTATTACTAAGCTAACCAATGTTTCTGGGTGTTATGGAAACATTGACGTACCGTGATGTGAACCACTGCTAATCTCCCTCACCTAGAAACTTCAAATTGCGAAATTATCCGAAATCATCGTAATGTCATTACGCCATTTCATTTTGTAGTACAGTGTGTCTTGTCATTGGAATTATTGCACAATTGACAAATGTCATTATGAGGGTTTGATTGACCCACTTTGGTACAGATTTTTCATTGCTTTGTGGTTATGGAAGTCTTTTAACAATGTTTTCCGTGTTAATTCAGCGTTATTATTGGCAATACAGAGACACAATGAAATACCCGTCTTACCCGAGTATCTGGCAAAATTACCCCAGTAGTTATATACCCGAGTAGTACGCGAGTACCCGAGTACTTATGTCAACACTACTTGAGAATGCTATCACCATCCACAAACCTGTCTGGCTCACCATATGCTCGTCATTCAGCACTCTTGTCATTCCTAAAACCAACCGCGTCCACTTCAGTGACAGATCCTTCTCATTCGCGGCACCATCTTTATGATTCGTCATCTGACATTCGATCATGCACTGATCAACATATGTTTAAATTCAGAGTGAAAACATCTCTTCCAGTTTTTGTGTGTAAATTTATTATCTTAACTATAGCAATTTTTTGTACTGTATCTGTAAGTACTTAATGCATTTTAGTTCACGTAATGCTCGGTAAGTTTCTGATCAGATCGTCAGATCGTTAACATTTTCTTTAATAATCTCCCAAACCATTTATCATAGAGCTTTGCCATTTGGCATTTTCTCCTAGGGTTGGTCCCTTTGGGATTTGCTTAGCTTATCATCTGACCAAGGGGAAGTAATTTCTGGTGATGTTGGTGTTTTTACTTTTCCTAAGAATAGCCTGTCACAGAGCTCTGCAATTTGGCAGATATCATCATTGGGTTGGTCTTTTTAAATTTGTGAAGCATAACACGCATCATCAGACCAAAGGGAAGTAATTTCTGCCCAAAGGGAAGTAATTTCTGCCGATGTATTTTTTCTTTAAAAAATCTTCTTAAGAACCGCTGAGCGCAGAGTTCTGCTATATGGCAGATATTGTCCTTGGGTTGGTCTCTTATAGATTTGTTCATGGTATCGTCATCGCAGCTAGGGGAAGTAATTTCTACCGATGTTCGTACTTTTCAAGAACCGCTGAGCGCAGAGTTCTGCTATATGGCAGATATTGTCCTTGGGTCGGTCTCTTCTAGATTTGTTCATGGTATCGTCAGTCATCGCAGCTAGGGGAAGTCATTTCTGCCGATGTTCGTATTGTTTGTTAAAATATCTTCTCAGGATCCGTTTAGCGCAGAAGTCTGCTATTTGGCAGATATTGTCCTTGGGTTAGTCTCTTCTAGATTTGTTTATGGTATCGTCATCGCAGCTAGGGGAAGTAACTTTTGCTGAGGTTTGTATTTTTTGTCTTTAAAATTCTAGTTCTCAAGAACCGCTGAGCACAGAGGTCTGCTGGTTGGCAGATAGATGTTCATGGCATTATCGCAGCTAGGGGAAGTACCTTCTGCCAATGTTTTTGACAACAGTTTTGACTTTATATTGATGTGTGGGAAATGCTAAGGCTATCAACGAAAAAAAAATTTTTTTAATCCCGAGATATTTCAAGAGATCTCGATTTTGTGAAATTTCGATCTTGTAATCCCTGGATAGGAATTCTAGCAAGATTTGGAAACCCTAATATTTCTTGATGTAAAGTGTATTAGCAATGCCATTAGAACAATTTAAATCAAAATGTATATTATTTCATAATTTAATTCGTTTATTAATGAGCTGTAGCATATACGTACTATATGTAATTTCATTCTATAAGCCTGATGAAGCATATACATATATGCGAAAGCTCGTTTATGAATTAATTTCATTAGTCTAAAAAGGTATTAACTTCCCATTTTATCAAACATAAAGAGTTAACCAGCATTGTAAGTATATAGTTATATACTTACACTAGTTATAAGTATATAGTTATATACTTACACTAGTTATAAGTATATAGTATTATAGTTATGGATATCTCTTGTATACCAACAGCATTACTCCTGGTTACTTATAATATAATGAATTCTGAAGGCCTCTAAATGAATGTGTAATTATTTTGCGATAATGGTGATAATGGCGATAATGGTACATGGTAATGGTGTTACTCATAGGACAGTATAAGAGTCATATAGGAGTTACACTAGGCCTGATAATATTATGGTTAATTTAAAAAATATTTCCTACGTGTTATTGTTATATATATATATATCTGTGT
>WURV02198003.1:0-11856 GCA_011762755.2 Epimenia babai
ACATTGTGAAGTGCGACTGATAATAATCGATTATTCTAAGGAGCACTATAAAAACCATATTATTATTATTATTATTAAGTGTTTTTTGTTCTGTTTAGTCATTGGTATCTTTTTTATAGTAGTGACTGGTTACAGGAATAAATGTTACATACAGCCATGTCACATAAATAAATGTTATATACAGCCATGTTACAGGAGTAAATGTTACATACAGCCATGTTACAGGAATAAATGTTACGTACGGCCATGTTACAGGAATAAATGTTATATACAGCCATTTTACAGGAGTAAATGTTACATACAGCCATGTTACAGGAATAAATGTTACATACAGCCATGTGACAGGAATAAATGTTATATACAGCCATGTTACAGGAATAAATGTTACGTACAGCCATGTTACAGGAATAAATGTTACATACAGCCATGTTACACGAATAAATGTTATATACATCCATGTTACAGGATATATCAGTTGGTAGGAGAGAAATGCACAGAAAAAACCTATACCTCTGATGGGATATAGGTTTAGAGGTTAAGAGGTTTACTTATAGAGATATAGGTTTTTTCTGTGCAGTTCTCACCAGCTCTTCATAAAATCATATTGGCTAGACCCATTACCATCACTTGGTAGGCCATCATTGACATATGAACCTGAAGGTAAAGGGTTCTAATATCTAACAATCCCAATTGTGTCTTCCTGTTGTATCCTCAGACACAGTAACTCGTACTTCATGCCTTTTTTCCTGATCGATTCAGCCTCGGGGCATACCCAATCATGAGCTGATTTTTACCTCGCTCCCCCACTCCCTCTCTCTGGCATCAACATGTATATGTAAAACACCTCAGTATTTCGGCCATAGCTGTTCCCACTGTTGTGGAGCGGGCGACATATATGACCATATGTCTGACCATTTTGCATCTATTCAAAAAATATATTAAGGAAGACGATTATGTGAGATCAGATCTATCAATTAATGTCAACCATATCCCGTGGTTTTGCCCGATGGCATCTTGTTTGCCCACTGTTTTTTGTAAGACTGGTGCTAATAATATCAGATGTGTTGAAAGTTACTGGCCTTTTCTGTCTATTTTTCGGCAGGACTACATGACTGACCACAACCAGGAACATCTGATTGAAATTGATGGAAACCACAACATTGACCATCTCTTCAAGGTAAAACCATGACTTACAGAAACTGACACATCTCTAAACATTGTTATTCTGATTACTTGCTGTTAGTACATACATGGTAATGAGTCATATATGCTGGTTTTGTCTTTCCTTGTATACACTTAAGGTCAAGAAGGAATTTGCCTAATGTTTTTGAAAGATAACAAATGGACCAATGTGGAAATATTAATATTCTGGTGGTGATCTGGAATCACTATTAAATCTAGGAATTTTTAAAAGATCAAGCTGGATGTTCAAAGAATCATTATCTTTCACAACACTCGACATGGGGAATGACTAGTACATGAGTACACATTTTGTGATGATTCATCGTTGTAGTTGTACACAAGTACACATTTTGCGATGATTCATCGTTGTAGTTGTATACAAGTACACATTTAGTGCTGATTCATCATTGTAGTTATACACAAGTACCCATTTAGTGATGATTCATCGTTGTAGATGTACACAAGTACACATTTTGTGATGATTCATCATTGTAGTTGTACACAAGTACACATTTTGTGATGATTCATCATTGTAGTTGTACACAAGTACACATTTAGTGATGATTTATCATTTTAGTAGTATGCATTTTTATGCTGTATAGCTGCCTTACTTCAGTTCTTTCTAGTTATAATTATGTCACATTCGCAGCAACTCATGACCCGTCTCGGCTGTTTTTCGATCCGACCAGCAGCTGTGCCGATTCGACTCACTGACCCTGAGGAGGAAGAACCGTACGATGATATAGAAACTGATGAGATGATGAGGCTTCTCTGCAGCAAGGAGACGTTGTCTGCGAGGTTCAAGTGGAGACGATCTCGTTGGTTACGGAACTGTCCAGTAGCTCTTTCTTGCGGTGATGTTGTGTCTGGAAAACAGGAGTTTTCAGTTGCGTAAGTATTCAGCAGTTTGTATAGTCACTTACACCAGTGTTTGGTGGTTTGTATAGTCAGACGAGTGTCTAGTGATTTGTGTAATCAGCTACATGAGTGTCTAGTGATTTGTGTAGTCAGTCGCGTAAGTGTCAGGTAATTTGTGTAATCAGCTACATGAGTGTCTAGTGATTTGTGTAATCAGCTACATGAGTGTCTAGTGATTTGTGTAATCAGCTACATGAGTGTCTAGTGATTTGTGTAGTCAGGCACGTGAGTGTCTAATCCATTCAGTCATGTGAATTTTTTGTGGTACAAGGTGTACTTATCGCGTGTGTCCAGTAATATGCATGTTCTCTAGGTATATTAAATATTTCATCTATTACAAAATACATTTTATTGATAAACTTTGACTACGCCATTGACATCTTTATTTTGTAATGGCTCCGAGAGTATTTTCTCCAGTAGGGGGCGCTATTTTGACAATGCACCCTGAAGTGATTTTTGCAGTTTGACGTTTACGTTGTTGATACTCATGTTATTCAATTATTGTTAGCGACAAAACGCTTCAAAAAACATAACAAGGGAAACGATTCAAGTGATTATAGCATTCGTATGACACGGGCGATTTTATTAAATATAACTCTAGTATTATCACAGTTATAATCACTATCTGTTATCCAATGTCTAATACTCCCACGAAATATAACATCTAATGAAAATTAAAGGTATTTTGCAAAAATACTGAATTTACTGACGCTGATATGTCCTACCACAACCGATCTATTTTTGCAGTCATTTGGTAAGACGTCCTAAGTCTAATAATATTATCCTCTTTTTTGTAATTTGCCTTTCAGTGAATTAAACGGAAAGTGTACGCATTTTCTTGTTCATTTTATCTCTTTTAAACAATGAAAGATATATAGAATACACAGGCGCAAAGTCACTTCCGGGTGGAATGTCGAAACCAGGATGTAAGGGCAGGTAATTTCCCGGACCCATTATGTTTCCTGCTCTGAAGTCTCTTCTGTTATGATGAAACAGATGTTTCACATCGTTGGATGTTACAGACTGAAACCGTTGTTTACTTCATTGAGTAAAATAAACCGCCACTTTTAGCTGAGGATTTTAGTGCAAAACAACCAAGCAGATGTCCTCCTTAAAAATATAACAATAAATTAACAGATTCCTCGACAAGATCTATTGCTTGTCAACGGCGGAAGCGATGGAGAAGTTTATGAGGAACCCCCGCCCTTACCTCTTACCCCCACAGCCTCGCCCGCCATGTAAAATCAGTGTCATTGGTCACCCTCTCAGCGGGAAAACACGAATGGCTCACCTCATTGCTGCCAAGTACAATGCCAAGGTCAGTGGAGATCTACAATCTAATTATATCCTTATTCATATAGATCTTGTGTTGCCTTACTTGCTTTTAAATAAAGTTCTATAGAGTATATTTTGTTTTTGTTTTATTTTTTATATTTTTGGGGGAATTTTTTTAATATTAAGTGTCATTGATCAAATATTTTTTACCATTATAATTTATCGGGGATGTCTTACAGTGTACTAATAAATCCCTGGAGATGGTACTCAGTGTACTGATCTGATGTGTTAATGCATTCGAATATGTTTTGGAGATGTGCTGCATGTGCCAATGATCAGTAATTCCATCACTCCCTTTCCATGTCAGAAACTCCGATAAATTTCTAAAAAAAGTAATTTTAATATAGAGTTCGATGATGAGATCGCTGAGGGAAAAACAACATGAGAGAAAGTATAAATAGAAGAAAAAACATTGATACTACCACTCTGTCAAGATGCTCTTCGGTTGTTAGTCTAACTTGTAAGTTACGTTATTTTTGCCCACGATATGATATAGTATACAGTGATTTCATTGACGTAATCTGAACAATTAGGTCATTGACTTTGACACGATGATGGCGCCGCATTTGGCAAGGGAGAAAACCGTGTATGTCGAGATGATTCGTAAAGAGAGCACAACTAAAGCTATTGCTGCCGTGACTCAACAAGAGAGGGAACGAGTCGAACAGATCCGCCAAAAGAAGAGACGTACGCAAAATATCTCAATCTCGTGATCTTACAGTTACATCTGACAGTTCTGTAAATTTGATGATTTTGATACGAATTCGATTTAAATCACCTTGCATTATTATAATCATTCATATTTTTTTATTGTGAAATGCTTTTTTATACCCACAAGATATATATACTTTAAAATAAGTAGGATTAGTCGTATTTTTGATGTAATTCCATGGTGCTACGTTGTAATCTTTTCCTGATCAAATATCAACTAATTTCACTCTATGAATTAACTTTCAGATTTTTTTACTAACAATGGCGTTTATTCGCTCTTCAAAAAGAAATTTAAATATATTTATGATCTGTCATATGATCTTCATTCGCAAGATACAAGATGGAAAAATGTCCGTGACTTTGGTTAGGGGAGCAAGAGGTTACTAAACACTCGCTTGTGGGGGTATTTGAGACTGCTGGTGAAACATTAACATGTTTCTTTAATTAATGTTGATGTTTTATTTATTCAAAGCCAACTTGAATCTTTGCAGTTGCCCGAGAAGAAGCTGAAATGCAGGCAAAAATGGCCCTTGAACTTCAGGAACAAAAGGCTGATGAAGATGAAGATGGTGAGGGATCCAGTCCTAAAAATGGAGATAAAAATGGAGATAAAAATGGAGATGAAAATGAAGATAAAAATGAAGATAAAAATGATGATAAAAATGAAGATCATAGTGAAGAAAATAAATTTGCGGACGATAAACAAGAAGAATTGAAGGAAGAATCAGCAGAAAATGAAACTGAAGACGTCGAGTCTTCGGATTTAGTGAAGAGTGAAGAACTACCTAAACCTGATGGTTGGTTTATAAAGATTATCTTCGTTACCTACTTTTCATTAGCTCACCTGAGCTATTCTGATCGTGCATCATCAGTCATCTGTCCGTCCCATGTTACATTTTCTCAATATATTCTCAAGAACCATTTCTTGTAGAGCTCTGCCATTTGGCAGATATTTTTCTCGGATTGGCCTCTTTTGGAAGTGTTCAGCTTATCATCATCTGACCAAGGGGAGGTAATTTGTGGCGCCGTTGGTATTTTTACTTAAAAATTTCAAGACCGCTTGTCGCGGACCTCTGTACTTTGGTAGATATGTCATTGGGGTGGTCTCTTTTATATTTCTTAAGCATTTAATTAGATTATTGGAACAAGGGGAAGCGATTTCTGCCGATGTTTGTGTTTTTTCTCAGGAACTGCTTCTTGCAGAGTATTAAAGCTGGCTTTAGAAAAAACACTGTTGAGTGAATTTCGAAAAGCTAAGACTTGACATAGAAATTCTCTTATAGCTTTATTCTGCATACTGTTCAGACTTTAGTTTAGTTAGCTTGATGAATTATAGCGTCAAAATTCCTGTTCAGTTGCCAAACAATCCGAAATATGACAGCTAAAATATTGCATTAATATTTTTTTCCTCAAATGTTTTCAGAAAGAAACTGATGATAATTCCAGTCCTCTTGCATTTTTACTGAGAAAATTAAATCATGACATATTAATGAACTCATGCAGTTGTACATTTACTTCAAGCCTTAGATGATGAGGCAGAAGGTGTTTGCCTAAAGCTAGCGACAGAAATAGAATATTACATAGAGACTACCAAAAGATTATTATACAGACCATTGTACCTGCATTTCATAATTGTGTTGATCTGCCCAAACACATTTCCATTATTTATTTATCTCTGATTGGTCACTGACAGCTCTGATTGGTTAGTGACATCTCTGATTGGCTACTGACAACTCTGATTGGTTACTTACATCTGTGATTGGTTACTGACAACTCTGATTGGTTACTGAGAGCTCTGATTGGTTACCGACAGCTCTGATTGGTTACTGATATCTCTGATTGGTTACTGACAGCTCTGATTGGTTACTGACAGCTCTGATTGGTTACTGACAGCTCTGATTGGTTACTGACAGCTCCGATTGGTTACTGACAACTTTGATTGGTTACTGACATCTCTGATTAGTTACTGACAGGTCTGATTGGTTACTGACAGCTCTGATTGGTTACTGACAGCTCCGATTGGTTACTGACAGCTCCGATTGGTTACTGACAGCTCTGATTGGTTACTGACAGCTCCGATTGGTTAATGACGGCTTTGATTGGTGACAGCAGATCGAAAATTTTTGTATGCGCATGCGTAATCCCAGTAGAAAAATAATCTTGATAAAAATATTAATCAGAAATTGTTACCAATGATAGAATGATAAATAGACCTTTCACTCAACTGCATGGTGCATCTCTTATAGCTCCTTCATTAAAGTGGTCCGGTTTGGGGCTGTTGGTGTCATGGTTACATCTGTGGACTTTAATCCAGAAGACTCTGTCCCCGTTATAGACACATTATAGACAGTATACTTACTACCTGTGCATTTTTCAGGTAGTGTCTTAAAGCCTGTCTGCCCATAGAGGTCTGGGATTGTAAGGACTTCTTATCTCTGGCATGGCTTACTTTCTATGGCACTAAACTCTCCTCTCATTTCATTGCAAATAATCCAGTGCAATAAACTCAGTGGAGTATGTGACATATGTTGACATATGTAGGCAGTCTACACATTTGGAATCAGCAGCAGGGATGGATGAAGGTCAAGTGTCTGTGCTAAGTCTTAGTCTCGTAAGGCTGATCCATTTGTTGTGTTTGAGGCTTTATAAAGAGACTACATTTTGAGGCTATCTTTATAAAGAGACAAGAATGGCCCTAACAACTACAGTGTTACCACCATGGTGATCTCTTCCTGTCTCTAACTCACTAACTACATACATAACCGACTGACGTGGTTTTTGTTACAGAGGAAGAGGATGAAGTAGAACAGGAGATAACAGAGGACCATCCTGACGTCGTTTCTGCAGTTGAAGAAGCTGTTAAAGTGGCTCACGAACAAACAGTCGTGCTGCCCGTCGAGTTGATGACCGATATTCTCGAGCAATACATCAAGTTGTTTGAGCGTATCATCCATAACCCGGCCACTTCAGGTCCCCAGTAAGTCTCGGGTGTCGTAGCTGTATGTCACCGGGGGATTTTAATGGCAACTTGCTGATATGCGCCATCAAATTAGAGATGTGAAATGCCTTTCCAAATAAAGACATGTGGTGGGAACTGCTACAACAGTGTCACATATTGTCACAACTTGTCACATTTTGTTACATACCGTCACATCTTGTCACACATTGTCACCTATTGTCACATCTTGTCACACATTGTCACATCTTGTCACACATTGTCACATCTCATCACACACTGTCACCTATTGTCACATCTTGTCACACATTGTCACATATTGTCACATCTCATCACATATTCTCACATATTGTCTCATCTTGTCACATATTGTCACATATTGTCACAACTTGTCAAATCTCGTCACATACTGTCACATCTTGTCACATATTCTCACATATTGTCACAGATTGCCACATCTTGTCACATCTTGTCACATATTGTAATATTCAACCTCATGGCACGATTTACCCAATAACTCACTCATTTAGACAATCAAAGCCATTCAGATGAAAAGGTGACACTTTTTTGGACCAACCAATATAGATTAACATCAGCTTTTGTACGTCGAGTATCTCATGAGTAAGTTGACTTTCATTTCCCTCGAAAGGCCTATTTTCACCATCTACTATTATTACGTAGAGTTGTGTGCACCCTCAGGCATGGCGGGTGGGTCATCGACAACTACCCCCAGCGAACTGACCAGTGCATGGCGCTCATCGACCGGGGCATACTCCCAGACGATATCGTCTGCTTGGGTGACAATCCCGAAGGTACTTTTTTGGTGAAACGCTGGTATTCACTGAACAAAGATGAGGTCGATGCTAAAATACAGATCCGTCTTGATGAGGAGCAAAGAGTTCGGGAGGAGATGGAGGAATCACGCAAGTCAGTGGCTTCATCATCACCATCGTCATCATCATCATCGTCATCACTATCATCATCATCATCATCGTCATCACCATCGTCATCACCATCATCGTCATCACCAGCATTATCATCATTGTCATCATCACCATCGTCATCATCATCATTGTCATCATCACCATCATCATCACCATCATCACCATCGTCGTCGTCATCATCATTGTCATCGCCATCATGATCATTTTCATGTCCATTATTTCTACCATCATTATCTCCACCATCTTGCTTTTCAATCTCATCATTTCCATCGTTGTCAACTTCATTATATTAATATTTATTGATATATATATTTATATATTTATAGTGTTTCCGTAGCAATACTGACTTGACAGAAACACTTCGCAAAGATAGATATAATAAATATACATGGTGACTACATAATAGTAAAATAAGAAAATTGATAAATTTCCAAATTCGATTCTTAAATTACAAAAAAGTGTTTTGTCTAGCTATAATTAAAAGTGTAGTGGGATAATAAATCAACTAAAAACTACAACTTTGGTTGTAAGACAGGAAATTTAAAATTTTTTAAATGAGGAAGACAATGTTAATAACAATTTTCATTATTGTCAGCTATCGTCAGTTGTGTATTAAGACAAGACTAATGATATGTCCCTCAAAAACACAAAACTATATTAGTTATGGTATTGTACGATATTTTTCACACAGAAATCCACGCCTCATTTTGTTGTTTTGTCCCATTTCTTGGTTCTCATGTTGATGAATTCAATGTTTACTACGACAAAGCAATAGTTTGTTTCGCATACCCATCTAAACTGAAGTAACTCTCGTTTCATTCATTGTTCTATGTCATCATTTATGTTTTTTGGATATACTAGATTTATTTTTATCGTAAAGTGTCGTAGGCATCATCTTGTCATAATGGCTAAAGGCTAATGTGGCACTTAAAAAAGCGATAACGATACTGATGATGATGACGATAACAATATTGTTATCGTCGTCATCATCAGTATCGTTATCGCTGTTACCATTACCGTCACCTCCACTGTAACCGTTACTGTTACTATAACCATTACTATTATTATAGGAAAGCGGAAGAGGAAGACAGATTGCAAAAGGAAAAGGAGGCAAAAGAGGCTGCAGAGGAAGAAAAACAAAGAAGGAGAGACATGGGTGAAGATGTCTCAGACGGTGAGTGTAGTTCAAACTCCCTCAATATGGTAACAGTATCAGCCGACCATTGAAAAAGTTTCTCTCAAAACGCCTGTCACGAGCTTTGTGATCTGGCAAATATCTTCCTCCAATAGTCGTCTTCCAATTCTCTTATTGCCTCTTGGCCCTCTTGTTTATTTGCGTTTTTAACTTTTTAACTTATTTCGCGGTACTTGTTCTCTTTAAGTTTTTATTAATTATTTTTATTCAATCGCATCCTCTTAATTTGCTTTAGCTCTTAATTTGCATCAGCTCTTCCATTCCAAATTTTTTAGTCGCTTTTTCTTGTTATAATTTTTGAATATCTGTTAGACAGTTTTGATTTAATATCAGATGAAGATGAAGAGAATAAACCGACAAAAACTGATAATGTTGCTGAAAAGAAAGAAGTTGATGAGAATGCTGAGAAAGAAGACAAACTAGGTAAGGAAGAGGATATGGAAAAGAAAGATGAAGAAGATAAATCTGGCGAGGAAACAGTTCAATTTGATATTCCAGGTATTGTTCAGTAATTGTTGAATATTTAGGGTGAATAAATTTATCGTGATTATCATTTCTGGGATAAATCTAATGATTGAAATTGTATTAGCTTGTATGTAAGAACAGCTACATCAGAGGATGCATTTTTTATAAGCACTTTATATGTCAAATTTTGCAGACAAAGTTGAAATGAATGCTTGATATTTTTTAACGGATTACCTTGTACCTTTATTAAAATTGTTTGTTTCAGTGCAACAAGAATCAGTTGTTTCTTTTGCTGAAGTAACCAGTGAACAGGTCAGTCATATGATTTTCTGTTTCTATTACTACATACAGGATATTCAACATTCTTTAGTGAATTGTCTAGATATGCGAAACTTCTCCACAAAACAGCTTTAAAATATTCACTTCTTCAGAAAACTGCTAAACTATATCTAATGTTATTTAGTTCACAGCTTTAAAGTTTTAAATATTCTTCTGATAACTGATATATATTTTTTTCAGCCTGTTAGTTTATTCCTTGATAAAGCATTTATTTTCATTTTAATTATGGATGGAAATTGAAATAAATAAGAAATATTTTAGTCTTGTAACATTTAAAATCAAAGAATCTCACATGTTTTCATGTGTTATCCAGGGATTGGATGATGTTTTAACTTTTCAGCTTTTAGCAAAATTTTATGAATGACTAGGGTTAGATTTATGTATATGAGTATAAACTATAGATGTGTCATTGTGAACATTTAGATTTATACCCTTGTTGAATGAACTGAACATTAAGGTAAAGTTGATTTTCCAGGCGCTTGACATAAAATTACCAGAAGGTCCGGAGATCGAAGCGTACATGGAAAGTCGGAAAGATATTGAGAGAGAGTTGAGCAATATTCAGGCCAACATGTCAGGGAGCTCGGCCAATGAAATGATTAAAATTATCATAGATGACAAATCATCAGACGAGATTCTTTCTGAGGCTGTTGATAAAATAGAAAGTAAGTTTTAGAAAAATGACAAATGATCCGGCAGTCGTGCTGCTTCGTCAATGTTATTTATGGTCTGCACTTACAGTTATTGGTTTTTTGGTTTTAAATGAATCCTTATTATTTTTTTTCAAAAGATTCTTGGATGGTGCTTGAGCAATAACTCATTTCCTCTCTGTATCTCATTGAATATATACACTCATAAAACATCACATACACACAGTTCGCACGACTATCACAAGTAATTCAGTTTTAACTGTTTGAGACTATGCAACTGCAATCCTTCATTGCTCATTTGGACTTTTGTATGATTTACCCAAATTATCCTAAATAAATTGAGATTTTGTTTAGTGTAACATTGATAAGAGATATATAGCCAATGATACGCCGGTTGCCAGGTTTGTACCGTTACCATGGCTGGGAGTACACGTCTGCTGACATGGATGAAGAGGATGAGGAGCTCGAGATGGACGGGGCGGAGGAGGAAGTCGAAGAAGAGGAGGAATCCGAGAACGTGAGTGTGTTGCTTCCAGAAGGGTGGCTTAGGTTCTAGGGCACCAGCCTATGAAACAAAGAGGAGAGGGTTCATATCTAAGGGAATTTCAAATTTTTGTATTTTTGGCTTGTACTTTATCCTGATAAGTACTGTAAATGCTTATAAAATTTCTTTATGGCAGCAGGTTTATAAGCTCGTCTGGTTGCTATACGTTTAATTGTCACACGCGACTGTTTTTACTGCTGTTTGATCACAAGCGCAACCCCTTTTTTGTCATAGAGGTTCCAAACCCACCACCCACCTCACTCTGACATTCAGCCCATGAAACCTAACGCTGCGGTGTCTCGCACATTACCTAGCTAGCTATGTAATTTGCAGTATGTCACTATAAATAGCTGATAAAACATGTCATAACAACTCACATTGTGCATGCAACCATCAATACATTAGATGTATATGCATTGTTTTCACTTATTTTTTCAATTTGACATGTCATTGCTGGCACATGGTGTATATAAATTTTTGGACTTATAGGTCATTTAAGTTGATAGTTCAGTTCAAATGGTTAGAACCTTTAAAGAGTTATATAATAATTTTCTCTTTACTTAATGCTCAGACACGGTTGTTCCAAAGTACAACGTTGTTATTGGCTCATAGCTGTG
>WURV02198014.1:0-11855 GCA_011762755.2 Epimenia babai
GGAGATGATTGGACGAGGGGATAAGGGGATGATTGGACGAGGGGATAAGGGGATGATTGGACAAGCGGATAAGGGGATGATTGGACGAGGGGATAAGGGGATGATAGGACGAGGGCATAAGGGGATGATAGGACGAGGGGATGATAGGACCAGGGGATGATTGGATGAGGGGATAAGGGGATGATTGGACGAGGGGATAAGGGGATGATTGGACGAGGGGATAAGGAGATGATTGGACGAGGGGATAAGGGGATGATTGGACGAGGGGATAAGGGGATGATTGGACGAGGGGATAAGGGGATGATAGGATGAGGGGATGATAGGCTAGGGGATTAGGGGATGTTAGGACGAGGGGGTGAATGGATGAGAGAGGATTTAGGGATGACAGAACGAGGGGATGATAGGACCAGGGGATGATAGGAATCGGGGATAAGACGATGATAGGACGAGACGACAAGAATTTAGTTTTTTCATTTCATTATTCTTCTCTTTAATGATGATGATGATGGGTTGATGATTTTGAATCGTGTTCTACCATTCACGATTGATTGTTCATTTCCACCCAGGCAACACGGTTACATGGACCTACGATTTCTTATCTTACCCACAACAGTTTACTACCCCATACACTTGTGTGTTGGTATCGGTATCCATGGTATCCGTGGCAACACTGTGTCACAGACAGTGTCTAATGGCATGTACAGGGTATATCGTTACAGTACCTTTGGTAAATAATTATATTTTGAGTTCATTTAAGTTGCTTCTTCCACAATTGCTCCGTTATAATCGCGGTGAATATTGACTAACTGCGTTAATGGTTGGTGATAGATGCTGTATGTGTTCAACCGATGACATCGGTGCGATCTCAGTTCCACTCTTGCTGAAAGGCTACAGTCCTTTAGTCCTTCTCTCTTTCCTCCCTGCTTGACGCGCTAGTCACTTTTGGTATACTACACAAGTACAGGAATCAACTGTCAAAATGGAAAATTAAACTGGTAGTAACCCGGGCATTATTATGACAATGTTATCACTCAAGTTTTTAGAGTTGGGTTCTTTGTGCGGGAAGTTCGTAGTTCAAATTGAGGTCTTGAAAAAAATTTATCCTGTGCCTTCCACTCATACTCACTTGGATACGAGATGAGCAGAATGAGGGAAATTCTTGTTCGTGCAATATCGGTAAAGATTTGTGTTGGAGTGAATTCTTGTGTGATTGACAGTGCGACTGTCAGGGTGAGTTACTGCCATATCTAACGAGGGAATGGTGAGTTACTGACTGATTGCGAGTGTGAGGAGTAACCTCACTCGTTGGTCTGCTATGTATCTCACAAATAGAGCGTCTAAATGCTTGCTTACTGTGTCACTGTAGCTATTGCGTATTTATACACCGTTCGCACCGAGGTCCTCTGTTTTCTGTAGTCACGTCACATAGTTACCATAGTTACTACTACAAGTATTATGTGTAGGTGCGTATTGAGTATTGACCAATCGTGGCACAACATTGTTTTTGCTGTATTGTTTATAATATCCGTGTCTCACACTTAGCTTGTTGTCAGTGGCTGTCGAAATACAACATATCTCTACTTAGTCGCAAAAAACTTGTGTTTGTTTTTTTACATCTATGATGTATCGAGCAATATTCTACTCAGATGTATTTTTGACTATGAACCAATTGGCTCTTCCTACCTCTTCCTACCCAGAGGCATAGGCCATCATTTCCAGCACCAGTGGTGCAGTCGTTGAAAAGTGGCTACATGAGAGAAGTTGCAAGCGCGAATCCACACCAAACTAGAATTTTTCCCTGAGAGAAATTAGCAAGATTTTTCAGCTTGAATATTGAGATTTGTAGCGACTCAGCGTCACACCGTCGTCAAGATTTGATAATGATTATGTACACTGAGATGTCAAGATAGCGGAGATGTGATTGATATGAGAGACGATGTCATCGCCACACAGAACAGGGCCATGTCAGCAAGATGAATGAAGCCTTATAACGACCATGGCCAGTGGGACTGTGGTAAGATACTGGTGAGATACTCAAGAGAGATGTCATTGCTATGAGAGACGATGTCATCACCACACAGAACAGGGCCATGTCAGCAAGATGAATGAAGCCTTATAACGACCATGGCCAGTGGGGCTGTGGTAAGGTACTGGTGAGATACTCACTAGAGATGTCATTGCTATGAGAGACGATGTCATCACCACACAGAACAGGGCCATGTCAGCAAGATGAATGAAGGCTTATAACGACCGTGGCCAGTGGGGCTGTGGTAAGATACTGGTGAGATACTCGCGAAAGATGTTGCGAAGTCATCTCCTTAGAAACCACAGCTATTTTCGACGTCTTGCACTACAGAAACTGAGAATTATGGTAGAGAGAGATATTTGTATTGAAGTGTATCGATGTAAAATCCTCCGAAGGTACAATGGAGCAATTATGTTAGCACAACTGACATTGGCTGCCATTGATAACAATCTGCAGTTGAGTAGCAGTCCGAATCTCTCCGAATCTCATAGTCTTTGGATCATTGGGATAGAAATCCATAGAACCCTGTATCAATTAACAGTCTAGTTACTCTAAAATCTGTTGTTTTTCACTCTAAAAGCATAATAAAAGGCGCCTGCTCCCGGAGATCTGGCTCGTCCTCACAATGTAAGGGCTGCTTCCCGCCGACGTTGCTGTGTTTCGGACCTGCTTTCTGACGTCGCTCTGTTTCAGATCTTCCCTCTTGACATTGCTGTGTTTCTGACCATCCTCTGACATTGCTGTTTTAGATCTTCCCTCTGACATTGCTGTTTCAGATCTTCCCTCTTGGCTTTGCTGTGTTTCCGATCTTCCCGTTGATGTTGCTATGTTTCAGATCGTCTGTGACTGGTCTCTAAGTGTTTACATCTCTGCTATCTTGTTATCCCAGCGTAAACATGGTCAACTGTAACAGATTCATCAGTTTGTGCGACATCTGCAGGCTCATTTTTGGCGTTTTAAATCAGCGAAGTAAATAAACTCGGTGGTTTTCGCTACGGATTGGCTTAACAGGCTTATCTATTTGTCGCGTGAAACAAAGCATACGTAGCCTAGCTTGCTTTAGCACCGTAAAGGGCCAAAGATGATAGATAGCCTACACAACTTTTACGTCGGTAATTAATTTATTGCTCACACAGTTGCCTGGACTTAACACGTACATGAGAGGCAAATATTTACCACTTGCGGTTATCACAAGGGACTCGAGCAGCCTGCCCTTGTTTAGACAAAAAGCACCTAATGGAAGCTATACGGAGAAAAGAATAAACACGTATATCAGGCAAAAGTCACGCATGTTTAGGCAAACAGTAGAGGAATGGGTCTTTAAACTAGCGAATCGTGGTGCGTGTATCCGTGTATCGTTTTTTAAGAATGTGAACGCAGTGGTGAAACACGTCTTACATTTTCCAAAAGTGATTCACCATGCGAGATACTATTTCTGGTGTGGAGCAGACGTAAGATGTGAATTCCTTTTGATGGTCGCGCAGTCTCCGGTTTAACATTACGGAGGTGAGTAACTCATTCAACTTGTTCCTAAACAGTCAATCTCTACCCGGAACTTGGCTTAGATCTGAACATATATCGTAATGATATCGTGCGATACATATATCGTACTGATATCGTGCGGTACATATATCGTACTGATATCGTGCGGTACATATATCGTACTGATATCGTGCGGTACATATATCGTACTTATATCGTGCGGTACATATATCGTACGGATATCGTGCGGTACATATATCGTACGGATATCGTGCGGTACATACATCGTACTGATATCGTGCGGTACATATATCGTACTGATATCGTGCGGTACATACATCGTACTGATATCGTGCGGTACATATATCGTACGGATATCGTGCGGTACATATATCGTACGGATATCGTGCGGTACATATATCGTTCTGATATCATGTGGTGCGTGTATTTTATGCTACTGAGATCGTCCATTACTTATATTCTAGTCTACTCATATACTTATACTGTACTAACTACATCGTTACAATGTAAATACAATATCCATCGCTTAATTATATACTTCTGAAATTTACAGTAACCAATTTCAACGACACAAATCTTTCTCTTCATATCCCCAAAAGGGAGATCATGCTTTATGATAGTCCGCTCTCCTAACCACTACGCTATATCACCGACATACCATACCTTCATATCACCCCTGTCTTCTTCAATCCATACATGCCTTTACTGATATATCTTAACCTCTTTCTATCGCGCCGTACAGTACGTTGTTATCTTCTCTATATAATCCCTCTACGTATTTGTTTAGCCCTCACTGTTCTTACGCGATATTCCAGGCTAACCTATTTCTTGTCTAATCGTATTTTTACAAGAATCTACCCATCCTCGACTTTGGTTAATGCCCCCATGGGTACCCCTCATTATTCAGACATGAGACATACGTCAGATTCTATAGAGACAGGCGCGACATTGATGAAAATAACCAATAAATGTTCTTAGTATACGTTATGGGCAACATAATGATAAGTAGCATGGTAGGTATATTACCATAATAAGTTATATGGGTCGGTATATTAACGTGTAAGTTATATAGGTCGGTTTATTAACATAATAAGTTATATAGGTCGGTATATGAACGTGTAAGTTATATAGGTCGGTATATTACCATAATAAGTTATATAGGTCGGTATATGAACGTATAAACAACATAGGTCGGTATATTAACATAATAAGTTATATAGGTCGGTATATTAACATAATAAGTTGCATAGGTCGGTACATAAACGTTTAATAAGTTATATAGGTCGGTATATGAACGTATAAACAACATAGGTCGGTATATAAACATAATAAGTTACATAGGTCGGTATATGAACGTATAAACAACATAGGTCGGTATATTAACATAATAAGTTATATAGGTCGGTATATGAACGTTAAGGTATAAGATAGGTCGGTACATGAACGTATAATAAGTTATATAGGTCGGTATATGAACATGTAAGAAGTTATATAGGGCGGTATATGAACGTGTGATGTATAAGATAGGTCGGTATATGAACGTGTAATGTATAAGATAGGTCGGTATATGAACGTGTAATGTATAAGATAGGGCGGTATATGAACGTGTAATGTATTAGATAGGGCGGTATATGAACGTGTAATGTATTAGATAGGGCGGTATATGAACGTGTAATGTATAAGATAGGGCGGTATATGAACGTGTAATGTATAAGATAGGGCGGTATATGAAAGTACGAGATATTTATTATGGATGGGGTGTTGCTGGGTTTCATGTCAATGTCACTGATATCCTCAAACACAAAAAGTACAAATCGAACCTCTTTACAACCAACTGATATTCCAACATGTTTCAGAAAAGTTTCTCTCATCAAGTATACTTTAAAAGAGACACCCGAAGTATACTTTGTTAAAGAATGCTTGCGTTAATCTTTCCTCAAATATCAGTTTTCCGGAAGGGTGTTACCTTCCACTTTTCCTATCGTGTTGTATGCTAATTGTCAACATAGTAAACTTCACCGTCGATTGCATTTAATAGATTTTCTGATAGGAGTACTTTCAATAAAAAAGATCACATTTTCGTTTGGTCGATGTATGAGTGGTTATATCACGACAGTCATTTCCCTTGGATCCGCCATGTTGTACACGTGGTTCGCCGCTGCATGGGTGTGTTCGGTATATGTGGATGGACACGCTCGATTGCTGAATCCGCCGTCTCGTGCCAGTAAATGGCGCCTCGGGTTTGAGATGCCGCAGGCGGATTACGATGACAACCAGGGCTACTGTGGCGGTATGAACGTACGTAAACAGACTCTCCTGATATCTTACATCATTATTGTATGTTCACCACCAGAGAACGCTGAAACTGTATCAAGTTATTCAGTCCTCGTGGCTCCGGCAGTTTTCAAAAAGTTATTTATTACAGAGACTTGCAACCCAAAAATTACCCTCTCGCCTGAGTGACAACAGCCTCTCCCGAACGGTGTATTGAAGTATTCGGATTTAGGGTCGTATTCAAGCCACCGATAATTTTTATATATTTGACGAACGGTCTAACAATAAACCACTAATGACTAACTCGTTCGCTAATTCGCGTCGATTCGTTGTTTCACAACTACAATTGATTCAGTCATTTTAATAGTTTGATATTCTGTCCAGAGCCAAGTCACCATTGACACCATTGTCTCTCAGATCACCTAAAATATCCCATCTCATGTCTCTCTAGGACCCCATCGCGCTCGGCTATGCTCCAAGACGACCCAATTTCCGTCGTCCATTCTCTATACATGGCCCAATCACCTTAAACGTCTTCTCCGAACACAATCACCAATAGAAGTCCACCCTAGAAAACATCTTAACTCCACTTCAATCTTTTAGAGACACAGAAGAAAACCAAGCCTTTTCGACTGAGTCGATATATATTCAGCATTTTTCTCTCGTGTACAATCAACTTAATTCTCAATTACCCGCTGTGGGGAACTACCAACTTTCTCCCTCTTGTCAATGATATATTTGATAAGCACTTAGAATATACACAAACGTAGACCAACAATTCTGATCGGTAAACTGACACAACCAACGAATATATATATTTTATATGAGTCATTCGTTAGGTAGCCGCGTTAGTCTATACATATAGATACGAGAACGAATGGCAACACCTTTTGAGTCTAACAAAAATTTATTGAAACATTTCATTATTGTCTCTATTTTTCAGACACAAGAAATGCTGATTCCTGTGTCTAGGAACGCTCGTGTGTCAACAAATTTTTGTTAGCCTGAAAAGGTGCTTTTACCATTTCAGTTAGATTTCTATTTCATGATTCCTTCAACCGATATCGTAGCGAAAGTTTTATTCACCAGAAACAATGGAAGGCGTTTTCCGGTAAATGTGGGGTGTGCGGCGACGCGTGGGCCCCACGACCTCGACCTCACGAACTCGGAGGTCGCTTCTACAGCGCCGGCGTCACGAGAACATGGCGCGTTGGTCAGGTGATCACCGCCCACGTAGACATCACGGCCAACCACAAGGGGTGGTTTGAATTCCGTCTGTGTGCGTATGATGATCCTTCAAACGACGACATAGAAACAGGTCAACATAATATTGTTGTTGCATAGTGTACAGAGGGTAATCTTGAACAGAAACAGAACCGCATTTCAATATACTAGCATCGAATCTATTAATAAATAAATGTTCTCACATATATCCTAACAAAAGCTACTTTAAAATGTTTTTAATTTACAATATTGTATCTGCTACGAGTTTTTTTTTTGAATTATATATTATTGCGGTGCGACATGAGTGAATAATTATATCCACACGCGCGGGATGAAATTACGATTTTTTGTTGCTGTTATAGACGAGTTGGGACAGTTCGTCGAGATCCGGCAGTCGTGTTTAGACAGAAACCCGTTGCAGTTGGCTGACGGATCGGGTGTCAGGTATTATCTCCGTGAGCCATTCAGTAACTCCGAGGAGCGCGTACGCTTGCGCCTGCCACACGGGTTGCGTTGTAGACGTTGTCTGTTCCAGTGGAAATGGAATGCGGGTACGGGTCTACTGTCTGCTTCGTGCCAGTTTAACGCCTTGTGATATCCGATAACTTTATAAAACACTGTGTACGACAGGTAGACACGCCGTGACTGAAATAATAATGATGACTGGACTGAGACACCAAAGAATCACGAATCAACAATAAAGCCATACAATTACATAATTCATGTTAAGTCGATTGACCATTGGTCAATATTATTTAATCTGGAAACATTTCTATAAACACATAGTAATCTTTATCCATTATGGTACTCAATGCTTTTGTGACAGCCTACTGGTTGTACTTGATCTTAAACCGCAGAATATTGTGAATGTGACCAACATTTACTACCAGGCGAATGTAGGCGGAAAAGTTCATAGGCTGACCAGGAACGACCCTAGCTAGACGGATGAAATTTTCATAATTATAGCAAGGTGTGTCTTTGTGGTGACTGAGTGGATACTTGTTTCCAGGGTACTCGCATCTAGTAATCATTTGTGCACTCTTACCCACGCACGTAAATGGCAATGGTAATTTATTTATGAAGCACAAAAATCATACAAGTTTCTGGGTTGTGCTGTATAGCAAAAATAAACGTTAAAATAAACATAATGGTAACAGCTCTCAAGTTACTGTATATAGACACTAGTAAACAGGTGAGTTTTTAGATTTCCCTTAAAAATTGGAAGTGAGTTTGATGCACGCAGCGTTAGTGGATAATGTGGTCGACCTATGAACTTTTCAGCTCACCCTCCTAAATACATAACACAAAACGTTGCCTTTTTCTTTCGAATGACATCAACGAAACTTAGATCGTTCCTGGTTTCATGAAATCCCCTAAGACGGGATGTCAATTGTCGGCGCTGTATTTCAGGGAACAGCTGGGGTAAGGATTTGAATGGGACGAGCTGCATCGGGTGTGGTCAGCAGGAAACGTTTATAGCGTGTGCCGACGTTGAGGTCGGGCCTTGTGAACGTACAATTGTCGTTATTGTTCAATTCAATCGTTTATTCAACAAAATCTAATACAAATAAAGACATATATGTACATCACCAATCTAAAAGCCGATCACTATAGTATTAATAATATATATAGTTTACAAGGGATATTTTCCATCTGTATACTGTGGTATATACAATCCACAAATCTATACAATATATATACAATCATGCAATCTTATATGTTGTATTTTTCATGTGATATTTAACATAGTTTTACAGCGTTATTATAATTATGTCTGACACTGTTAATATATCCGATCTGTGCTGTAATATCTTTATTTATATCCGATCTGTGCTGTAATATCTTCATTTATATCTGATCTGTGCTGTAATATCTTCATTTTTATTCCTTTTTCTGTGATCTCCCTGTATATGCCTATTTTATTCTCGATTCATTCATGGTATACCGAGTTCGATTTTTAACCGTATTTCGTGTGTTTCTAGTTAATCAGTTAATCATAGTAACCGTAAATTTGTAAAGTGTCTTCGATAGCCAAGTGTTAAAAAGGCACTATAAATCAATAAATTTCATTTCATCTAGGCTAAAACGATGTCATTGTGGTGCAGGATGTATGTTAATCGTGAAATCGCTCCGTTACCAGCGATCATTTCATAAATCCCGTAAATCTCTCAGATAAGGGCATTAATTCCCTGCAGATCAAGGAAGACTCGTTATCGTCACATCCACCACCCCATAACCGCACACCTAACCACCTGCCCAATGGAACACCCAACCCTGCACTATTCCCAGTTGATCCCAGAAAGATGACACCCAAACCGGATGGAAGATGCTGCGGGAGTCGGTCTTCGCCTCTCACTACACCTCCAGCGTCGTCTACTGGCCGCATGCCGTCATGTGTTGGCTGCTACACCTGCTACACGTTCTATAGTTTACTCTCAACATGGCTGTTATTACGTCTCTATTGGAATTTTGACGTGACCTTAACTTAATGCATTGCATTTGATATATTCTCCCATATCAGAAACAATAACAGAAAATTTAAATCGTGCTCGCCCATAAAATACAAGGTAATTGTAAACGAGGAAATGTAATACCAGTCGTATAAATAAAATCTAAATCACCTAAGTCTGTTGTATCGTCATCAATGCATTCGATCATTGACACCCCCGTCAGCTAATATGTACACTCCGTACAACTGAATTGATTAGACTCACTTGGAAGGGGTTGGAGAAAATAGCTACTGTGGAAAAACCAACCGAGTCTGGGCAGACAATCGACGCTCTTCCATGGGACGGCATAGGGGAAAGGGTAAATACATAAAGACCATCTCTAGTGCAGGCAACGTCAGAGGTAAATCCATAACATGGGATACACACTACCCAGGCCTCGAAAAACGCCACCGGCAATTTACTGGCTAGAGCGGGAATCGAACAAGGTCCCTCTGTAGTCAAAGTCAAACATTCCAACTACCACGCTAACGGCCCCCCCCCCCCACGGAATGTTAATGTTAACCACGGTCTCCCCCTAGTCAAGATGTTGAAATATTTGTGTTGAATGTGATTAATATAAGCTACCGTAGTGTTAATATTAGATGACTGATGTCGAAGTCACGTGATTAGGTAAGGAGATACTCACCTACACAGTTGTTGCGTCATTCGAACAACTCGACGACGACGAAGATGACGACGACGGCGGCGATGCCACTATCATAATACTCCCCATCGAGACACAAAACTTCTATCACACGGCTACCAACTTCGTTCATGGCGCGACGGGACATACTCATTTTTTCTTATTCCCAGCATTCCCATAGTGATTTAGAACCGCATTATGTTACTGTTACTCCTCATTGTTAATAAACCCAATTACAAGCAGTAAAACCGATACTATACCAAACAAAATGATTATCTCCCCTGTGATTATCGGAGTTGTAATGAAAACGTTTCATGTCGTGAGCGAAGTGTTTTCGTGGAGTAACATGTCAATTCTATTATGACATTAGCCATTTATCACGACATAACAAAAGCTCACGACTGGTGGGGCCCGAACCCACAACCTCCGGTTAACGGTCAGGTGCGCTCCACTGCGGTTATCTCCCTTTGACGTTACGTTAACAGTATTTCAAACATGGCAATACAGTCATTTTATTTATGGATCGCTTGTTACAGTTGTCCGTGTATATCGCTACCATGGTATACCAGAATACCAGCGTGTTCTCACGGGGGGGTCTTGAATAACTAAATGCGCATTATTCCATTGTGGCTCAGATGGTTTCGCACCAGACTAATGAAATGGCAGAGGGTTTTCCCATCCATTTCTACCTGCTATCATGACATGACAGCTTTTATGTTGACGCGACTGTATCGTTACGATATCGCTGGTTTATCGTCACTACCCTAACGTGGCGTAAATTCCCTTGTTTTACAGTCATTCTGTGGCGACGGGCCGTGTAACCCCCGAGGTTTTGTGTGAACAACGCCATCGATAAGCTAATATTGAAGATAGTAAAATGATGTTTACTCTTGTACACTATTTCATTAACAATGACATAGACACATATTCAACGTCTATTCATTTTAGACAAAAAGAGTTTTAGGAGCCAAGCGAAAGATTTATTTGGGGAAAACCATGTGGCATAAAATACCTTTGGATAATAATTTGTATAAACTTAAAAAAATAAATAAGCATAGACATTAAAACCATAAACAAATTATGACAATTACAAATGTAACAATCATAACTAATGGGCAAGACGGCATAAAATTTGTGAAGAATCTGCCCGTATTACCTACTTGTATTTTGATGCATTGAAACTCGCAAGAATTATATGATAATCAAAATGGTGGCATGGCTGTCACTCCAGTCATATCATGAAATAACATAAAAATTCCCCGTTTACGGCTGTTCTACTAACGGGAATTATGAGTAATACAACATTGGCTATATCAAGTACCTTCAATGGGGTGTAATACAAGTACACTCGATTCAGTGTAATTCTAGTACATTCGATGCGGTGTAATACGAGTGCACTAAATGCGGGGTAATACAAGTACACTTGATTCAGTGTAATTCTAGTACATTCGATGCGGTGTAATACGAGTGCACTAAATGCGGGGTAATAAAAGTACACTCGATTCAGTGTAATTCTAGTACATTCGATGCCATATTATACTAGTACACTCGATGCGATGCAATACAAGGATACTCGATGCGATGCAATACAAGGATACTCGATGCGATGTAATAGAAGTATACTCGATGCGATGTAATACAAGGATACTCGATGCGATGTAATACAAGGATACTCGATGCGATGTAATACAAGGAT
>WURV02198025.1:0-11854 GCA_011762755.2 Epimenia babai
CTGGTGGGAAGTTTCGAACCCGCAACCTTTCGGTTACGAGTCCGGTGTTCCTACCACTCGACTAACTGCTTCCCCTTTCAAACGGTCTATGTACTAATTTTTTGGCAGATTTCTAGTAGAAATGTGATTTTCTGTTGGCCAGACGCAAAATAAGATCAATAGTATAATATAGAGATCAATAATAATATGTATAGTTGACGATTGGATCACGATTTATTCAATACTGACCCAGCTGCCCGAGTGATTGGTGTGTAGTCATGGTAGTTCATGGATACCAACATGGAAAAACATGGAGAAACATGAAAAACGTGGAAAGATATGGAAAGACATGAAAAAACATGGAAAGATATGGAAAACATGGAAAGACATGAAAAAAAATGTAAAGATAAGGAACACGCATGGAACAACATGGAAAAAACATGGACAACATGAAAGGACATTGAAATACACAGAATGGCATAGAAACATGGAACAACATAGAAAATACATGGAAAAACATGGAAGGACATGGAGAAAACATGGAAAGGGGCAAATTTATGCTGCAGCTTTCCGCATATATATATATATATATATATATATATATATATATATATAGTCTCATTGCATTAACCACTCGATACAGAATTACAGATATCCAACACGCTGCTGCAGAAATGGATAACAAAATAGTAATTATCTCCCTGAATCAGTCTTCGTAATTGTTTCGATTTCTAATGCAAAATATCCGATGCACAAAGCATACGTGACAACTTCCAACCCAAAGTCAACGGGAAGCGTTAAAACGGGAAACGTGTGGAAGCATCAGGTAAAAAATAAAAACTGAAATAATCAATGACAGAGACGTCAACTTGCTTCAAGATCCATAACAATATCAGATAACGCGATAATACTTCTTAGTTTGCACCGAATAAGTATACAGTATGTATCTATTAATGGCTTCAATAAAATAATTTTGATGATATCAATCATTTAAAAAATATAATCCATCATATATATCGGGACAATTTTAATAAGTAAAATGTGAATATTAGTCAATATTCAATAGATTAAAATTTGTCCTTTCAGAAGAACAATGAGATCAAAAAGAATATTAGGGGAATTCCCCAACTGATATCCAAGTTCGGATAACTGAGAGCAGACTGTATACTACATGGAAGAGGTAAAACATTTATAATATACGTTAATCATGGTATGGAAGTAATACATACTAACTTATCATAGGTAAACTAAAATAAAAAATTGAATAAGTTATTCACAACTCTACTGTAACCACGCGAAAAGTTACGTAAAAGGACACAGAAATATTGTAAACGAATTATTTATCAAATGATTTGTCATAAAAATTCACAATTATTGAAATATGTCTGGTTAGTGATGGGTAAAAAATTGGTAAATTAGAAATAATACCTCTCAGAGTTTAGATAAAAATATGACGAAATACTGACAAATTTAATGAAGACAATATCATCGATGATAAGGCAGCAATACGCATTGTGGCGGATATGGATATAGAAAAACTTCTGTACTGTATGTTAATCATAATGATGTAAATTACTATGAAAAGGGAGGTAAGTGGTCTCGAAAACTTGGCTTAAAATTAAAATCGTCGAGTGAAAGGTGTCGGCATGATGCTGTCCGCAATCACGCTGAAAATTCGGGATTGATGCATGAAAACGTCGCTGTTTTTTTTTCTTATTTCTATTTTATTTGTTTAGCGTGGCAGTTGTCTCCCATTTGTGCCACTTCGCCAAGAATCCCACGAAGAAGATCGCTGCCGTGGGGATGTCACAGAATCTAAATGACGATAATCATGAAGGGAGCATTTGGTGAAATGTTGGCGTACTTGGGCCACCATTAAGTCAAGCCGGAGTGGAGACGGAGTAACACTCATAGTGAGTAGTTCGGTTCGATTGTCTACGTTTGACAAGTTAACATTCAACAACATCTAATAAGTTACCGAACAATGTTGTAACAAATGCTAATTTTCTGAAAGAAACTAATATAATGTCTAGTGTTAGTGTAACCATATACCATAACCATATACTCTAACCATATACCCTAACCATATACCCCAACCACATACCCTAACCATATACCCTAACTACATACCCTAACCATATACCCTAACTACATACCCTAACCATATACCCTAACCATATACCCTAACCATATACTCTAACTATATACCCTAACTACATACCCTAACCATATACTCTAATCACATACCCTAACTATATACTCTAACCATATACTCTAACCATATACTGTAACCATATACCCTAACCATATACTCTAACCATATACTCTAACCATATACTGTAACCATATACCCTAACCATATACCCTAACCATATACCCAAACCATAGACCTGCTCCCCTTTACCTAGTACCCTATGCTCCTCTAACTCAACTCCCCTGCCTAATATGTCAATACCATCTCTTTCCCTATCAGTCAACTCCTTTTATATATAACGACACGCCCAACTCAACTCTCTAATCTACCAAGGTACCGTTCACATGACTCAGTAATCTACCAATGACTCCCAGACCCCACCCTAATCATCGCCGCCCTCATGCTGCACATCTTCATCGTCCCATTTCACGCCTCGTTCCTCGACCAACGCAGTCAACATCGATTCTATACGCGATGTCGTCGACTCCAAACTCTTCAGACCCTTCTGCAGCTTCTTGACTTCGAATCTTGTCTGTTTCTGTGCCTTCTCCAACTTCTCCATGTCATCCTGGAATGCGCGCCGAATACAATGAAATTGCAACAGAAGATAACAAGACAGCAAAGAGGTAGCATCCATAAACACGAGATAACAAGACAGCAAAGAGGTAGCATTCATAAACATGAGATAGCAAGACAGCAAAGAGGTAGCATCCATAAACACGAGATAACAAGACAGCAAAGATGTAGCATCTATAAACACGAGATAACAAGACAGCAAAGATGTAGCATCCATAAACACGAGATAACAAGACAGCAAAGAGGTAGCATCCATAAACACGAGATAACAAGACAGCAAAGATGTAGCATCCATAAACACGAGATAACAAGACAGCAAAGAGTTAGCATCCATAAACACGAAATAACAAGACAGCAAAGAGGTAGCATCCATAAACACGAAATAACAAGACAGCAAAGAGGTAGCATCCATAAACACGAGATAACAAGACAGCAAAGATGTAGCATCCATAAACATGAGATAAATACACCATATATGGTACTAACCAGTTCTGGATTGAGTGCCTTTTCTATCGCCATTGACGACAACTGGACAGCTTTTCCGATGTTGAAGAGACGCTTGAACCAGTTGTTCGAGCAGCGATTCGGGTAATATCGCTCGGTCTTCAGAACGAACTTTCTCCGGAAGAAATGAGGCAGCACAGACTCCACGCCGAGAGCGAGATCCACCCTCATTCCCAGACGTTTCAGCGCTGCTTGTTCCTGCACCGCTTTGATGTCGTCAACTGCCAACCCGACCTGTCAACGTTGGAAGTTTTCTCTCAAAAAGAGGGTTGTTTTCACCGTTACGTCGAGAATAGCAAGATAAGAAGGTGGTGTCAATACAAGAAAACAGCTAAAACAGGCGTAGGAATACGGTGGTCTGCAGGTCACACACGATGTGCCTCTTTCGCAAGTGCAGCCTACAGTCTCAATAATAAAATAGTGTAACTGAAGCCATCAATAAACTGTGAGTCAAGTCGAATATGGCTGGTTGTAAGATCCCTTCCTTCGGATTCCATGCAGGTGACACTGGATCGACTTGTTTTCCAGCCTGCGGCAATTTTTGGGCAAAAGCTCTTGACATCCCATCTCGCAACTTGCAGCGTGGTTATATCAGGGGGTTGTCGCGTCTGACGTTGCCGTGGACCAACTTTGAAAACAGGCGATAACGACCCAAACTATGGATTAATACCAGTCTACTGTTACGCACAAATGTACATACCAATAATAAACAGAAACTGGCTGATAATGAACGTTGTCCACACTGACCAGTAAGTTCATGATGATGATTGACATGAGGATCATGAAGGCGACAAACAGGACGAGGGTCAGTGGCCGGTAGAACACGGATCCGGGCGTGTGGAAAATGTTGACGTACTCGATCTCCCCGATCATCATCACGGACGTCTTCAGGAGAGACTCGGCCACCGTCGTGAACTCATCCTGGGTGGTGACGTTAAGGACAGGACGGTTGGTAGTTACTTAAGGACAGGACAGTTGGTAGCTAGTTAAGGACAGGACGGTTGGTGGTTGAAGATGGAACGGTAACTTGAAAAAGTGAAAGTGAATTAGCTATTTATATCCCACATTTAACGCGTCTCGTGCAGCTTGGCGCAAATGATGGTTTGCAAGAACTCACAGAGGATGGCAGCTCTATAACAGGCGTCGGTAAGCCACTCACAAAGTTACTTTCCCAGTGTATATTAATTTGCGTTGCCACAAAGAAATTTTACCATTATTTATGGCTAAGTCGACCAGAGCAATTGGAATAAAGTACCTCGCCCAAGGATACAACGGGAAACACAATGTATTGCCTGGATTAGACCCCTCCACCTTCTGGTTTGGAGTGCGACACTCAGCCATTGTGCATCCTTGTAACCATTGAACCATTGTGTTCAGGGCCCTTTACAATGCTAGCACAAATTGTTTTCAATAGGGTTATCTTTTCGTGTTCGACGTGTCTGTGTGTGTTCCCGCTTGTGTACGGTAAGGTATGAGGGAGAAGTTGGTCTTGGGTCACTGATCTCTATTAATCTACCTGTGCGGTGGTGAAACAATTGATTTAAATTGAGAAAGGTTGTTTGAGTTATTTATAGGCATGGGAATACTAGGGAGGGGAGCTAAGCTTGCTGACAGATCGGACCGTGATGTCCCTTTATGGTGAGAAAGACTTTCATCTTCAAGATGACATTTTGGGCATGTAGGACTATTTGATAGTTTCATGGAATGCAAGTGTCGATTTTATCTAGGGTCCTGTAATAATTGTGCTAAAGGTGCGACAGGATGCGGAGTCTGAGTGACATGAGATCACTGACGAGGTGGGAGCATGGAACCGTTTGGATTTAGCCAAATGCTTCCGGGTCAAATGGAACTAGCTCTGGTTGGAGCAGTACGTTGTTGAATTACGGTATGTAAGGGTGGTGCTTCTATCTATATCTGGTCTCACCTGATTTTGGAGGAGAACGTGGAAGCCGAGAGCGAACGCGATAATGAAGAGGAAAAAGACGATGAAGAACTGGATGAATGTTTTGAGGATGTCGGTAAACATGACGACGTAGATGCCGAATCTGGGAAACTTCTGGATAAACAGCATGAGGTTGATCCAGGCGAGGAAGATGGAGACCGCACCGACCTGCCACTGCCATTCCTGGGGGTACACGAGACGACGCGTGTACGTACGTATTGTATGAATGGGCTGACCCAGAGAGACTGTTGGCCCTTTACACCGACTCATGCCAGAGTGAGTCGACATGTATGATTGATTTGACAGTTATTATAATCAATAATAGACAGTTGACCTTTGTCTATTCATACCATTTGTTCCAATTGCCTAAAGACAGCCTACATGTCGCACAATACGCAAGTCTGTGATAAATGTGTGATTTGATGAGTATTTACAATGAGATAACGAGATAGCGGACAGGTAAGCACATCACAAGGAGGAAGGCACTTTGACCGGTTAAATGCCATGGTTTGCATTCTGGTTCAACTGGGAAACAACAAAGTTTAGTCTTAGAGTTATTGTTTTTATTTGATTACATGGTCATAAAAACATTGAAAAACAGCCACAGAGAGGTCTCTTGAACCAAAGTTGATGTGTGGTGCTTTAGAGACGTTCCTCATACCCTGAAGTGATGTATATGAAACGGATCTATGAATCCACACCCTGGCGATGTCTATATATTCTCTGAAATTGTAGATTTCCTCGATTTCCTCTGCAGTTAAAAATTACATACAATTACTGCCGTGGTCTGGTTTCTGAGTCATAAAACACAAGTGACAATAACATGACGGTCGCACACGCACCGTTCTGGTACCCGTCAGCCTCTGGCAGTTGTCCATGTCGACGACGAGCAGGAAGGCCGTGATGTACGTGATCCACTCGATAAGGTTCTCGAACCCGAAGTAGTTCAACCGGGCCGAGCAGATCTGGACGATCTCGCGGAGCAGGTTGTACACAGCCAGCACCATGATCGCGTATTTAGCGATCCGCGGGAACCACGCCTGAGGATCGTAGCCAGCGTCGCACTTCGACTTTCCCGAGCTGAATAAATGAAACTTTCCGTACTTAACAGGTTCGTCTCAACCCCGTATAAACTGGAAATTTTCCGTACTTAACAGGTTCATCTCGACCTCGTATAAACTGGTAATTTTCCGTACTTAACAGGTTCATCTCGACCTCGTATAAACTGGTAATTTTCCATAGTGGGATTCCCCTCATATGTACAACCATGATTAGGTAACTTTTATGTAGTTTTCCAAATTGTATTCATCTATATGAATGAGTTACTTCCCATAATTGGAGTTGACTCAAATTTTGTAATGATTATAATGTCGCTTATTAAAATTGGTCCCCTTAATGACAAAGAAATTACTCACTGTCTGTGGTAATAACATCCCAAATTACACAATAATTATGTAGTCTCTACAGAGTTTCCTAAATTTCATAGCTATACCCTTCCATGTTTAAGACTTTTACTAAATTAGAGGCATTATTCCAAAATTTTCATACGTACGAATTCAGCAAGAATCCGTAGCTTTCCATAATTTCCAGGGTTTCTTATAACTGTAACTCATATGCCATCAGAGAGCCTGAAGAAAAATCTGATGAGACACAACTGCTTTATAGGACTAGTTTAAAGCAAGTACAACTTACGGATGGAAAGGTGGGGGAGTGAGCACAAGATAGCCGGTAAGAAACACAAGAAAAACGCAGTAAACGAAGAGGTTCACGTAGTAGACATAGCGGCCAAAGCTGGACCATTTGTTATGGAGAAGAGACGTCACGAGAGGATGCATGAGTAGGTCCTCTCTTTTGTTTGATACCTAAAGAGCATGGGGTTGAAGTTATTTTATTTTTAGCATCAAATATATTTTTATTTCAGTCAAAGGAAATTTTGTATGAGCTCGAGCTATAGCTCAGTTCAGCTCTCTCAGACGTAATGAAGTAAGATGAGCAAAATGGTGATTTAATGATGAGGAAATAAAAAATAATTAGGTACACCAAGCACCCTTCATATGATACAGTATCAAAACACAATTACCGTATATACTCGCTTATAAGTCGACCTTTTTTCATGAAAACTTAACTTCAGAGTGAGGAAAATTTTTGCAAAATAAATTGTCAGCGCCATTATTCATCGAATGATGTTTTTAATCGTTAATGGGAGACAACGTGTTTTTTACTGTGAATACTGCCTACAGGCTTACAGTATGGCTTGCAGGTGGGTAAAATCGCACAAATAACATATAAACAATGACACAAAGGAAGTGGAATAATACTGCAATGATGAGCGGATGCATGGTGTGCGATCCTCTGTTTGGCAGTATGCATGGGCTAGCAATGTGTCAGATACTTTATAAAGCCTGTAACTCATGTTACGCAATCGTGCTCGTTGTTGACGTGTTTATCAGACGTTGAAGTTGACTTTTAAATGAGTATATATGGTATACTGATGAACAGACAGACCGATCAATGAAATCCATTAAGAAAAGGTCACTTGAACAACAGTGCAGGTGAGATAAAAATAGCGCATTTACTAACGTGAGGGTTACAGGGTGACATATACTAACTACCTGTAAGTTGTGATACATAATAGTAGAAAAGGTCGCACCATCAGCAGGAGGGGGTGGTTACGCTTCAGGACGCTGGAGTCATGAGAGTATGGTTTGACATCCGGGAGTACCTTATCGTCCTCACCGTACACGCTTCCTGGACACGTGGGGGTTAATTACAGGAGGTAGCTAGCGAGAGGCTGATAAAGGGAGTCTATATTTTGTCGTGGCAGGCATAATCTGCCCTTTATACGACTAGACGTCTCATTCAGTCAGTTAGTTCTGAGCAGTTAGCTAGGTTGATAATCGGACGTTTTTTTAGGAGGACGAACGCTAACACACGGCATTCTGTACTGAGGGGATTAGGTGCCGTCATTTTTACAAATAATACAAATAAATGGGGTAAAAAAAATAGACGGCATGGGCTTCGATAGACAGAAGATAAGTAAGCAAATGTAAATCTATCGTGCGCAAATATGATGATATAGATACAGAAGTGGGTTCAGTCAGACACCGTATGGAATATAGAACTGAGTGATTTCTTCATATATTCATTTCTGCATTCAAACATCCAATAGCCATGGTTTAACCTATATATATATATATATATATATATATATATATTGGGCATGGTCCAACAATACAAGATCTGTCACATATTTGTTTTACCATTACGTCCATTCCTGCAAGGTTCAAAACAATACAACCGTACCATTAGGGCTAACCCCGGTGCTTGGAACAGCATGACATTCCCATTACATCCAATAAAACATCAGAAAGTACACACGATGGATTAAAGTTGTTCAAGTTGCTCTGTCAAACTGACACGACGTCTAAGTCCCCCCTGATACCACAGCACCGAGTGCGGAGCTGACCAATCGGTGGACGTTACTCACCGGACGACGAGGCACTGTCCGTGGCCTGCCGCCAGTTCGTGTAGGTGTCGTCGAGGTACATGTAGTTGAAGGAGATGTGGTAGCCGTTGTCATCAGGGTTGTGTTTGCTGCACGTCGTACACTCGTGAAACACGCGCTCGGCAACGTTCGGCATCTTCATGATGAGCTTACGCATCGGCGTCATTCTCTGACCTTAGACACAACGGGGAGTGGTGAAAGGTGGAAAATTAAAAACCTACATCTTGGCGTTAAATCTTTACCCTTGGAGACAACAGGGAGTGGTTAAACGTGGGAAATGATGAACCTACATATAGGAGTTAAATCTTTAACATTGTAGACAACAGAGAGTGGTGAAACGCGGGAAATGAGAAGCCTACATGCAGGCATCAAATCTTCAACCGTAGAGACAACAGGGAGTGGTGAAACGTGGGGAATGATGAGTCTACATATTGCATAAAATCTTTAGCCTTAGAGACAACAGGAAGTGGTTTAATGTGGGTAATGATGAGTCTACATAATGGCATTAGGGACTAGCACTCCTTACAGCATTTCTAGCAACATACGCATCAACATTCCTAGTAACCCTTGCATCAAGATTCCTTGTAATGTTTGTACAAATATTCCTGATAACAGTCATATAGGGATTCCTAGTAACACAAAGTAATTAAGGTCCTAGTAACAGATAATTACAGTCCTAGTAACAGCCATTAAGGGTATTCCGAGTAACACTATCATCAACATTACTTGTAACACTCACATTTCAGGTCCCCCTCGTATACATATTCCAGTAACATAAATAATCGGAGTCCTAGTAACACTCATAAATGCATGCCTAGCAACACTCATTATTGCAGTCCTAGTAACACTAATAAAGTATAACTGCTAAAATTCACAATGACATTCCTAGTAACACTTGCACTGACATTGCCCCGTTATTCTCGTACAATGTTGCTAGTAACACTCACTGTTCGCAGTCCAGTCCTAGTAATAATCCTAGTAACACTTACATAAGTTATATTGATGTTCACAGCGCCATTCGCTTCGCCGCAAACGAACTCACCGTTTTTCAGACTCAATGTCTCGTTCTGCAGCGCTTCTTCCCAACGAGGCGACGACACGATCGCCATAGCAACGTCCTCCTGGTTGTGCTCAATCGCGAGATCCAGGCAGTTATTGCCCTCAAGGTCGAGGTATTTGATATCGGCATTCCACTCGAGGAGCAACTCGACGACTCCCACATGCCCGTTGGTGCAGGCGAGATGCAGCGGCGTCGTCTTCGTTTTGTCCACCTAAATGGGATAACTAGGTCAAGGGAATGCAGGAACGATGAATATTGAAATAACACGATATATGTAGAAACAACTGGGGGCAGCTGGCGTAGTGGTTAGAGCGCTTGACTTTGAATCCAGGGGTCCCTGGTTCAAATCCCGCTCTAACCAGTATACTAACTGTGGCGTTTTTCGGGCTGAAAGCGCCTTAAACCCCATTGCCCATGGGGGTCTGGGTAGCCCTTGCAGTGTGGTTCTGTTAGGGCTTTTTCCCTCTGACGTTTGCTGTGCTTCAGATGCTCTATATATGATCTCTATGTCGCTTACCTCTCCGCTATGTTATCATCTCGTTGTAAATAACCATTGACCTTCCATAGACTTAGCGGAGTGTGCGACATATGTGGCTCGTATGTAGACATCTGGAGCCAGTGGCATGAATGGAGAAAGGTCAATTGTCTGCCCAGACTCGGTGGGTTTTTCACATTTGGTGCTTTTCCTCCACCCCTTATAAGTGAGGCGAATCAAATTGTCGTGTTAACCACATAGGCTAGCTTTGTAAAGGGTCATAAATGAAAAAGCCTACATAACGATTACATCGATAGTCAGCCTATAAATAAATAAATAAATAAATGTATCATTTGCTGCCATTAATAACAAGAATAAAGGCGGACGTGACATAAGATGAGTATATGATAGCTAACATGAACGAGGTTGTTATTCTGCTGCTCCAGTTCACATATCCTCGATTCCATATCAATGACCTTCTTATACATCGCATCCCGCTCACTCATCACCTCATCTTTCTTCATTCGCCACACTTCAATCTCCTTGGGCACATAAGAGGCATCAAATTGTAATCTCCTTCATACTAAATAATCTTTTTTCATGATTTACATGCACACAAAAGCAGATTGATAGCTTACATGTTTAGTATTAATCACATCAAACACAAACTTTATTATCGCTTAACAGAAATCTTTCAAAAATCGTAATTACCTGCCATTTTGATAAAACTAAAATACAGTTTTGACTGTTAGCTATATCAAATAATGATTGCAATACCAATTGATAATTGATTTTATTTCAGGGAAGGAGATATGTCGTGGTATATGAATGGTGATGATAAATATTTACCTCCTGCATTTCATCAGACTTGGAGCGTGAGAGTTTCTGTTCTCTAAACAAGTCATCTTTACATGCTTCCAGCTGCCGTACAAGTTCGTCTCGCTCCAGTTGGATACCACTGAGGCTCTGACACTCAATCAACAACTGATCGCGCTCCTGGACTACTGCCTTGATCTTTACCATGAATAAATACATTGATTTTCTCTCACATTATGATCAATAACACTCGAAAAACGAATAACAGCAACATCTTGACAAGTTCATGCTACAATGTGAAACTGCTAGATTGATTTATGATTAACTCAATTAATGTATGTGGAAATCCATTTTTTTAAAGACATTACAGAATTACATAATAACCTTTAGCAATAGAAATATGGTATTTCTTGATAAAAAATTACGCATCTTCTGATTCTAATATTGGTACAAGTCTTATGTATAACAAAAAGACAACACTGACCCGTTGTTTGTCGACAATTTGTTCTTCAGCAAGGCGAATTTCCTCCATTTTTGTTTTGATGTCGGTGTCAAATGATTTGACCTTTTTGCGTTTGATGTTTAGCTCTTGTGTAATTTTTTCTAGTTCTCTCAGTGCCGCATCACGCTTGGTTTCAGTTATTGACACCTGACTCCTACAGGTGACATGGGAATACTCACTACAAGGCATATAAAATACCTTACTATAGAGTACCAAAGTCACATGTCACTTCCGCCTAGCAACGCAATTTTCGGTTCTAAACATAAAATCAAGATGGCGCCTGTCCGTTGTGTAAGCAGGG
>WURV02198036.1:0-11854 GCA_011762755.2 Epimenia babai
ATAGTTATTTCGATAACTGATCATTGAATTGCTAGTGAATGGAAGCTAGAAGTTGTCATTTGTTGATGAATCAAGGAATGTCAAGTGTCACCCCAGGTCAGCGACATTTTCCTATTCCAATGTTCTACTTTCAATGGCATAGAGCAAGATTCTATTTAACAGTAATAATAATCCTTTACATGTTCAGGGCCAATGTTATGGAATGCTCTTCCCCTTTTCCATCCGTATGCAAACTTCCTTCATGTCTTTTCTGTCTCATCTCAAAACCCATCTCTTTACTAGAGCAGTTTATTCTGAATTTTTGAAATTTTGTGTATATCCATATTTTATTATTTTTTTCAACATTTGTATATCTCCATCTTAGTCGCATTGTACAGCGCAGTTGAGAGTTTACCCAACTGATAGCTGTGCTATAGAAATCAATTTTACATTTACATTTACAACAACAATAGTAATAATATCGTCAGTAAATAATATCTTCGAACATCATTAATCTCAGGTGGGTCAGGTGACATTACAATGTAGCGTAATCTCACCTCTGGAATAGGTTCAGCAACCATCCCTTTAGAATGGGGCAGTCCACCTGAAAGTGAAGGAGTCAAGTATAACATTTATAGATTGTGAGTATTAGTTCGTAAGGGCGCTCAGATGGAGTTTGCTGGAAATGCTTATGGCAGCTATTCAGCGGAGATACAATACCCACGACACTCACATATCACCCGTCAAAGATGACATCAAACATCTTTTTCTACCCATTTTCTACCTAGGTTCACTTCAGCAATCAGGGATTAATAACTTCTTGGGTAAGGTAAAAGGTAAAGGCAAGGTGCTACTTTATAATTAAATGTCAGTCGTACGTACAACACTGCCCTGTTACATCCCTAGGATATTTTTATAATAAACCATTCCAGGACAAATCTTTCGCAATATTCAAGCACGAAAATCTTGCTCATTTCCTATTGTGGAAGGCGCGGCAAAAAAATTCCCGGTTTATGCTGGTTCGAACTCGCAACCGCTCGCATGAAAGGCAGCGCTTCTAACCACTACACCACTGGCGCCTCTAGAGGATCATTGCAGATGTCGAGTGTGAGGCGGTTTGGAATTTGTAACCTTTCGGTTATCAGTTCTTTGTCTCTACCACTCAACTAACTCCTTCCCCCTTTCCCTTTGTGATTCAAGAATATATATAATTATACTCCAATTGGGCAAACAATGAATATCGCAATAAAAAGCTGTATAGGTTATTGCAACCATTTCCGTATTGTAATGCAAAAGCTTAATGTTACTGGACAAATTTAAATTAGGTTTTTACCCTCTCCCTGCATATGTCAACAAAAGTCATCGATACAGCATTGTAAAATACAGACATCAAACCCATAAGAGTTGAAACTGGGAATAATCTCATAACATATATCACTTAGAACAAAAATACACGGAGAGAAATGCACAGGAAAAAACCTATACCCCTGATGGGACAAAAACAACAAATAACAAAAATACATACATTGATATAAACATATATACATGATTAGACACATTCTGTTTTACTGTCACCACAACTGAAGCACCTTTAGTGGGGGTAGCCATTGTGGTTCTAGAAAGACACACAAAAACTTATCTGACATATTTTACTGATTCTATTATTGTTTACATGCATGCAAATTAAAAGTACCCCAGTTTTGAAGTCGCCTATTAGACAGCTGTGTCCATTTAGGTTTGGGTGACTCCAGTACACATTTAGTGATGTATCGTTCTTCTTCGGATGTGATGAATTCTGGGATGTACACGCATGAAGAGGGCGCCTGTGTGTATTCAATGTGATCTCCATTATAATAACACTGCAGTTATGATGCTGAAACAATTATGACATATAGCAAGCAGTACTCATTAGTTAAACTTAAAGCAAGTGATCACCCTGGACGTGGAATCAGATACCCTCATAGTTAGAAATAAGCTGATAACCAGAGTAATCGTTGTGTAGGCTATTTTTGGTCCTTTACAAAGCTAGCCTCTGTGGTTAATACAAGCGAACTACCCTCAGTTATAACGGAATGGGAAAACACCGCAGGGAAAACCACCGAGTCTGGGCAGGCAGTAGAGCTTCGTCTATACACCCTATGTATTCCATTAAAGGGTTAAAGTATTACGAAAATAACGGGTATGATTATGATATATCAATGTTATCAATCGACAATCACAATTGATTCCTAACCTTTTTGATAACTGATGTATTAAGCAAACCCTTTAAAAGTTCAGTATTCATATTATATATTTAATCATCTAGCAAGGAGCGCCATTATTATATTTAAGCTTCTCATTGATTGTTTTCAATACGTCAGCGTAATCCGATATTGATGAGTTCATAACGTTCACACATTAGCTAGTTAAGCAAGTAAAGCTAATATCGAAACCGAAAAAGTATATTCAGACAGGGTGATAACATAAAAGATAAAGATATAAGCGTTGCCGTAGAGTCCCCATACGTATATAGAGGCTAGGGATATGTATAGGGATTCTACGTTGCCGTGTTTGTTATATACGAAAAGTAGATACAACGAGTTTTAACAACCGATATCAGTATTAAAACAAGATATACAATTTTCAACGCGTTTGCACTAACTAGATCCTGTACTTTTATTAATTATTCAATTAGTCTTCTCGTTAATGATAGTAGAATCCGTAAGGCAATTTATCTGTTAGCCACAGTTATTTTTATAGTAAAATTATGTACGTCGTGAATCACCATTTACCGATAAGCTGTTTATTGGGCTTATTATAAGACATTTCTCTACATAACTTTAGAATGTGTAAAAATCAACAACACATTGTGTATGTCCGTACGTGGATCAGTACTCGATAGAAAAGTATTAAAAAGGATTAATAATAAGAGCAAAATGTTAAATGTGATTAATTCCATATGCTAAATACCATATTTTATATTTCCACTATCATCGCAGTGACATTGCATAAATATTAAATGCATCGTGTCATGTTTGTATACTGTTTCACGGGGTTAATTTATAATGTTTTGGAATTTCTTATACAAGGACTTTGTCATTAAAATGGAATCATTTTTTTGTCCATCGAGAGCACGTGATATAGAAAAGGTGAAGGTTAGGTTAATAAATGATGAGGAAGCTGAAGATGGCAGATCTGAAAGTTGAAGCTCCACTCGCAACAATCGATAGCGACGACTGTGCCGATTTTACGGATTTTCAATCATGCGATGCAGAATCTACGAACAAGGACCCAATTTGTGTAAAAGCTATCTCAAATCTGCGTTCTGATAACAATTACGGCGAAACTATGTCTGGATCGTTGGAAGATTTGGTGAATAATCTTGACGACAAAATAATTAGCTGTTTTTCTAATTATGATGAAAACGTTGAAAAAATCGCACCAGTGCAAATACGCACACAGGAAGAAATTATGAACGACTGTCAGTAAGTATATTATCGTATCGTAACTCGTATAATGATTCAAGGGTAAACCTCCCGAGGGCCGGACAAAAATACAGCTATAAATAAACTAATAACTATAGGCCCTATTACTGATGTGAATTTATTTGTAAACTTGCGATTCGATTAATTTGTGAATACAGCCTATTGAATGAATTAATAAAATTAAAGCTACAGATGGGTAGAAGACAGAAGTACACAAAAAAGAGTCAGGAGAACTATGATGGGTACATAGTAGGATATCCAAATCTCGCCGAGTTTTAAGTCTTGAGATTTTGACAACATTGGGCTATCAAATTTTTTACAGCTCTTTGAGCTGTTCGAGTTTAGTCGTAATGAGGGTTTTCTCTAACACAAAAATATTATCAGTTATTGCGCAATACCACAGTATTGAATAATTTTACAAAGATAACGGAATTGCAAATTGAATAAACACTGAAAAATCAACATATGATTGGTGGTTTTCTGACTTCATGGTACTTTGATCAAATCATATATTTACATCGGGTCACGACTCACAGACTCGTTGTACTACTCATATATATTATAGACTGTTCATACTACCGCTCATGAAAGCCAAATTGTCTTTGTTAGTATTGCATAATAGTAATTTTCATAACCATTTTAATATAAACTTTACATTCATTTGTTAATTTTATTGGATATACTGGTTGACTGTCAAGTCACTGAACCCGCCAGTACTTCAACTAACAAAAATAGAAAAGTCAGCAGCGGCCTGACAATAAAATTACATGAAAAAGACATTCAATCACTGAATTATTCAGGACATTTGCGACAATTTTTGGCAATAAAACATGTCATTTCATTTGTACGAGTTCTTGGCCCATTATATCAATATTTGAACTCAATGAACAGCCGATATCCCGAAATCTCTAAATTGGATACCCTAGTATGAAACTAATCATATTCTTTTATATAGCTTTACATTTCACGATATAGATAACGTAGCCACTTCCATTTCCAATTATACTGGTCTGATTCAACTATTTAAATTGGATATTCTGATTTTTTGATACTCCTTACAGCATCATTATAATAGGTTTAGTTGAGATTTTTATTTATGATATATAATGTCCAAGCCGTAGCAAATCTTATATTTTCAAATGCATGTTGAAGTTATTTGCTATTGGCCCCTCTTCTATCATAATTATAATATTTTTACAGAATGTGGTGGACAATTACTGGAAACTTTGGGAATATATTGCCGATTGATTGGTCCAAATCTTATGTTCGAAAGTTGCATACAAAGTCTCTGAATCTTCGTGAAAATCCAGTAAGTCTTTATACGGAGTAATTTAATTGTTATTTTTTGATCAAGTTTTTCATAATATCTAATATCCAATTACGAAGTGACTTGAATATTAAGATATTGGATTATCATGTTCAAACAAAGTTCACAGCAATCAAATCACTACATCAGTATGTCTGCCCTCTTGTGTAATTGTAAATCTTATAAGTTTATTACAGATTATTATGAATTGAGAAATACATTGGTTGCGTTCAATTACAATAATTTGAAATTAAGTTTTTGGACAAGGCTACTTAGAAATTTACTGATGCGATATATTTCCTAGTGAGATGTTAATGTACCTCAAATACTTCTATTTGTTTTATTCATCTAAATTCAAAGGTAAAAGCTTTCTTAGATTGTATATTAGCAAGGGATTGATATAAGAATTATAAGAATTCAAAAAGCATAGCGGGACTTCTTAGCGGGGTCTCTTAACAGGATTTCCTACCGGGGTTTCTTCACAGACGATGTTCCCGTGTATAGTTACCGTTACGCATTCATTTGTTGGTAAAACTCATCATTGAAAAGTTTTCTAATTTCAATTCATTTTATGAGGCGTTATTTTTGCGGTTCCAGGTAGATTTCGTAGTTTCCACGTTTTTTATTTCCATCAAAAATTTTTATATGTACAGTATTATACAATATTAGACACATGATGTATATTCTTTGTGTTATTGAATGAATTAAATAAAGCTATGGAGCAGATTTGACAAGACCAGCGTCTTTCCTGAGCTATTATTTCTGTAGTCAATTTTTATTACTGTATTACATAAAATTGCTTCACCTGATATCTTTACTGTATGTAGTCTACTGAAATTAATTTGTATCGTACTGTATATGTACTGCTCATTACTGTTTTTACTGTTAATTTATATGTGTTTGTTATTCTCTGACATTACTTAGACCATATCAATGTTTGAAATTACTGTATTTTTAATGATGTGTAAAGAGTGTTAGACAGCAGTGCTATTAGTGCACATTAAATCGAATATATTTCATTTGATTTCATTGAATACAAATCTTGCTGTAGGTGTCTATCGTAATCACATTTTTTGTCATCATGGAATCACAGCGATCAGTAGCGAAGTAAAGAGCTATTAATATCCGCCCTTGCAAGGCACTTATTTTATTGCTAGTTACGCAATAAAAAGGGCCATCCCGGTAAATATATCCAAGTCAGACAATAGAAGAACCATGACTCGATTCTTCATTCTGGTTGTAATTACCTACCTTTCACATTTATCGGATTAATGTGCCCTAAAGCCCACCACGCCCACCTCATGGCCTCTGGCCATATATGCTAGAGTTTCTTTCCTATGCAGGACTATACTGATGATGACCGTCTTGACCTGTCCGATGATGAAGAACTATCGCAGGCCTTCGACATGCATTCATTGATCGTGTCATCCATTTATGACAACAAAGATCCGGTGGTCACTGCTGACCAAGTCATCAGTGAGATTGAATCCATGATGCAAGAGGTATGTCCTGTATGTCCTGTTATCTTTACTCTTGGCATTACACTTTATACGACTATTGTCTTCCAAAGGTTACCACAGTTGATTTCCCAATGATTGCCCCACTGGTATATGCAGGGTTACCCTTCGTATGTTATGGAAGGTTACACCAGTTGATGTCCCAATGATTACCCCCTCAGTTATATGCGTGTCATGAAACATCCCACATAGATGAATGCTGTTAGTAATGTACAGAGTGTCATGTATCATCTCACAGACACATTTACAAATGCTGTTAGTAACGTACACAGTGTCTGTATCATCTCACAGACACATTTACAAATGCTGTTAGTAACGTACACAGTGTCATGTATCATCTCACAGACACATTTACAAATGCTATTAGTAATGTACACAGTGTCATGCATCATCTCACAGACACATTTACAAATGCTGTTAGTAATGTACACAGTGTCTGTACCAGCTCACAGACACGTTCACAAATACTATTAGTAACGTACACAGTGTCATGTATCATCTCACAGACACGTTCACAAATGCTATTAGTAACGTACACAGTGTTATGTACCATCTCACAGACACATTTACAAATGCTGTTAGTAATGTACACAGTGTCATGTATCATCTCACAGACACATTCACAAATGCTGTTAGTAACGTACACACTGTCATGTATCATCTCACAGACACATTCACAAATGCTGTTAGTAATGTATACAGTGTCATGTATCATCTCACAGACCCCTTCACAGATGCTGTTAGTAATGTATACAGTGTCATGTATCATTTCACAGACCCATTCACAGATGCTGTTAGTAATGTATACAGTGTCATGTATCATCTCACAGACACATTTACAAATGCTGTTAGTAACGTACACACTGTCATGTATCATCTCACAGACACATTCACAAATGATATTAGTAATGTTTACAGTGTCATGCATTGTTTCTACAGGACTCCGATGACCGAGAGGATATAATGTTAGAGGAAATACAAATCGAGCCCACACCATACAGTTACTCAAGAGGCACTATACTCCAGCTTCCTATTTATTCGAAATCAGGTCAGTCACTGGATCACCGTACCTACTTATTCTTGCCTATTTTGCCTATAAGTTTGTTTTCGTGTTCATCAACATCCGTGTGGGATATCCCGCATTCACCATAAAATAATTATTTTTTTGGCTTGATAATTTAGATTAGTGGAAATGTAGTCGGTTCAATTGGGTACAAAGGATTTCTGGACACTTTAGTCTTTGTCCCAAGTTAGACAAGTGAGGTTTCACAAATGTACCTTATATACGGAACATTTCTCATCTTATTTATTAAAAACAGCTATTTTTATGGAATTTTCCAATATTAATTTTGGAAGTTCCATTCTCCACTTATTAGCCTCTCTCTTACCCCCTAAAGATGCCACTGATCACCGCTGTTTGAATTATTAATCACAGTTGATATCACTTAATTGAATGAGCCGGATAAGCCATTATGTGAAGTGATCGCAGCTTATTCTGGGCAGACAATTGACCTTTAACACTTCCATTCGTGTCACTGGTTCGAAATTTTCACAGACGAGTTAGCTATGTCACATATTCCGTTGGGTCTATTATAGTTGATGGTATTTACAATGGGATGATGACATAGTGATCATCTATAGAGCATCTGAAGCACAGCCGCATCCGCGGGAAAAAGCCAGAACAGAACCACACTGCAAAGGCTATCCAGACCAGCATGAGCCCAGAGGTTTGTGGCGTCTTCTGCCCCCCGAAAAAACACCCAGGTAGTATACTGGCTAGAGCATGAATCGAACCAGAGGCTCCTGGATTCAAAGTCAGACACTCTAACCACTGCGCTACCTGCCCCCTTCCCCTACTTTGTCGGGGCGGCCTTCATTACGTCGATTCATGTGAATGGTCACGGGTTGACGCATCGTTATTGATCGGACTGAGTAGTGGTCGTATGCCGTGCCGTACGGTGCATTAATAGAAACGACAACCAAATCGATGCCCGTTGAAGGTATTGGGTACTACCGAATTGTTGACCCTCATCCCCCGATCATTGTGACAGGTCTTGATGCAGGAACACGTTTTAGGCAAATAGCCCACGTTAGTTCAATCAATCAATACAACATGCAATATGGTACAGCACAGCAATATATGGCATAACAGTATACACTACGTCGATTGGTCGATGTTTAATTATAGGATCAAGAGAAAATTTAGAGCAATTTTTATCTAGATATCCATGACTAGGGTAGAATTGTGACATGTATGCATGATATAATTGCACTCTGTCGTTCAAGGGGGGTACACAATGTCTCGGACTAATTGGTAACACCCCCAGATATTAATGCTAGCGTACTAATAATATTTCTCCTAAGAAATTATTTTTCTATTCTTACACAATGCACATCAGAATAATAATTAGGTGAACATAGAGAATACATAATTAAATACTGCATAGGATGATTATTAGTCTATTTTAACAATTTAATATTTATAAATAGCGTATATGGCCAGGAATAGAAAGTATTGAATGATAACAGGAGTTAATTTGTCATCTGTACCTACTTCATCTTATTATTGTTCAAAAGATAAGGGCAACACTTTTTATATAGACTAATTGATTTTATTGATCGCTTGCAGTCTGTCCGAAGCATCCTGGAGTTTTTATTTCCGAGATATTTCGTAGGATGGAATAATAATTAGCAAGGAATTTCACGTATATGGGCAGGAAGTAATAAATGAATGAATGGATGAGTGTCTCGAATTGATGTCGAGTTAGATATTTGGAGGTAAACTTAAGAGTAGGAAGTATCCACATATTATTAGTGAAAACTGACTATGAAAGACGTTAGAATCAAAATTCAAAGATTACAGGACGATTGTGGTTTGGGCATGGGCTTGAAAGAGGTCCTAAAATGCTACCTTGAGGGACACCATTTTGCAGCGATTTATAAGTAGACTGATAAACAGAAAGATCTGTTAGATAGGTGTAACTGAATCCATTTTTGAACTGTTCCTTTAATGGTGAAGTAATAATGGAGCAAGAATATGAGAATATCATGGTCGATAGTGTCTAATGCAGCGAGGAAGTCAACTAGTGAAAGTAGTACCGATTTGCCTTGGTCAAGCATTGTGAGTTTGTCATTAGACACAGAAAGTAAGGCAGTTTCAACCCTATTCAGAGCTCTGTGAGCACACTGGACTGGAGAAAAAAAGTGGATTATTGACGGGTGTGTTCGAGTAATTTTGAGAGTATTGCAAAATTTGGAACTAGTGTGTAGTTTTTCAGGATGTTTTCATCAGGGTTCACATTTTTAATGAGAGAATATTACGATTTTGAATGACATAGTACTAAAAGACCTCAAATATTTACATTGACTGTTCTTGTTGTTCGCAAGTTTTACACCAGTTATATATATAGTCTCCAGCTTGTGTTGTGACTGATTTATTTACAATGGAGTACTTTCGAATTCTGGAAGAAGTTATTTCTAGAAGAGAATTTTTTTGCCTCTATCCACTACTACCAAATGACCGGTGTTTGTATCAAATCTATTTGCATCAAAGACAAACATCTTTTTTGTCTGTATTTTTCTCTCATTATTCACAAAGCACAACAACCACCTCTCATTAATGTTAATACTTGAAACACCACAATTCATCTATCGCTTCTATTCTGTCCAAATAGTCGATCTTTGCTATCCATGTAGCACTATTCAATTTATGTAGCACTATTATTAATTTTATGTCTGAATTGACTTTAATTACGGCGATTGTTTCTCAGTGATATGTTGTTTATTACTGCATGGTGTTAATGTGATTGTACTGTATTAGGGTTCGCATGGGGGTCATGCTTCCTTACCATCGTTCTTGGCAATGTCAGTTATTGCCTGGCTTCTCTGGGCAAAACCAGATTATCCTATAAGTCAGTGAAGGCTACATCCTTGGGACCCCTCAAACTTGGGTTCCATATCTAGGTTCTTTGCTAAAAGAATTTCAAGATTTTTTTGAAGAACAATATTCTATATTGCTGAAAATATCATAATCTGTGTGGATACATATTCATTTTAAAAGATCATACTTCTTGTACATATCATTGATCAATTGATTGCTTTGTTGTGAATGTGTATTATATAATATGTGTTTAATTCTACATCCTGCTATTAAGCGACTGTACTGGCGGACTAATTGCGGGCCTGCGACACTAATCCTTTTCCTAAGTCTGTATCGAGTACAGCGAGTGTGATGTAGTATTGTTTCACGATAAACGCAACGCTGCATGAGACACACTGCTGAATGTTTCGGGAAGCTGTAATTACACCAATGCTTAATGCGTAGTTTGTGTACATCAGATCAATGTGTTTTTAAAGACACGTCTTATCCAGACAGACGCCGCTGCCACGTAGATTTTTTGGATCAATATAATCACACCGAGGGATAGTGCGTGATGTGCTGCGATGGATGCGTGAGTTATCCAGAGGCGGAATGCGGGTCACAGCTGCCTTTTGTAGGCCTGTCAGTACAACATACATGATTAATTTCATCCACTAACGCATCTCTCGATTCATTCACACCTAACTCGTCATCTCTTGTCTGGCAACCACCATCAATGTGGATGTGAGTTTTCTCGACCACGCTATAAACCCGCTTACGCAATTTGCTGATTGATTGAAGAAGACGGCCTTGTAACGGTCATCAGTGTATTTTTACCCGCCTTGTAACCTAATACATCCAGTGCTAACGTTCAGTAGTACTAACCCATTGTTTCTTATTGCCATTATTGGGATTGGCCCAAAGATTTAATCAAAAACGTAATTGGTATTGCCTGAAATAGAAATTCCGCAGCGTCTGCTTCGTAGGCCCTCCCAACTGAGCTCCCCTGTTTCTAGTTCATTACTATAAGGGTGTATCTACAGTCTCAGCTTATATATCATGCTTGTAATTTTATATTGTCCAAAACATATGTAAAACACTTTTTCCGTCTTGATAGACTACAAAAAGCAAGATAGTTTCTGCAGAACATATCAGTATTCGAGGAAAGTTCCTCATTGTTACAGTATTCTGTCTCAGCAAGTGAATAATGCATCACCAGCGGTTGATTAGATGGTAGTGTATCTAATTACCTTCACTGAAAGAGATGATGTCTCTTAAATGATACAACTCCACAATCTTAACAGGAAACTATTTGCCAAAGACTATTTAGGTCTCAAGACCTTTGAAAACCTTCCAATAGTCATACAGGGAAACACATACTTTCAATGAATTCAAACACTACAGCTTATATATTTCACCTCTTATATATTTCATATTTCTCAAGCCTTTCCTCCTATATACCATCACACCATGAACTTATAAATCAAATATCTTGCGCAGCACTGTATGAATAACCATCAATAAAACTCCACCACTCATTCATATGCACATCAATAAAACTCCACCACTCATCCATATGCACATCAATGAAACTCCACCACTCATCCATATGCACATCCATAAAACTCCACCACTCATCCATATGCACATCAATAAAACTCCACCACTCATCCATATGCACATCAATAAAACTCCACCACTCATCCATATGCACATCAATAAAACTCCA